>VXAX01004329.1:746891-764102 GCA_013399835.1 Leptocoma aspasia
AAAAAATAAAAGCGGGGGGGAGAGGGGGACAGAAACAGTGGCTGGAGTCCTTTTCCTTGGGGGCACACATTATGCTCCAAAGGCAATGTACTCCAAAAAAAGTCACTGAATTTACCCAAACCAGGCTTGGGAAACATTTGCCTGGTAAAATAATCTAGCAGCACAAAGAGCTCAAAGTCTGGGCATGTCTGCAAGAAAGACAGCTAACACTTATTCCCAGCTTTGACATGTCAGGAGCTCGCAGGGCTGGAGGTGACAGGCATCTCAGAAAAGTCTGTTTTACCCAGCTTTTCTTCAAGGAAGTCCCAGATTGATTCCCTGGAGAGAATTTTTCACAGCTTTTGCAAGTGTTGCTGTCAAAACCAGCCATGAAATGGTTTTGTTGGGTAAACAGCCCATTTCCTCTCCTGTTGTACAGTGTCCCTCTGCAGAGCTCCCGTCCGAGCGAGCACGGGGAGGTGGGGAGGGCAGCGCTGGGAGGAAAGCTCGGCAGAGCCCACACAGCCAGGAACAGCTGGGGTTTCTTCACAAGTGAAGCTCCTCTTGCCTCCCGAGACTGCAGATGCCCTGCAGCAGCGCTGCCTGCTGCGCTGGCATCCCCGCGGGGACACCGCGCTGCAGAGGCGCAGAGCCAGCCGTGCTTTTAGCCACGTCCTCTGGGAGCAGCCCTTCCGACGGGGGGTGGAACTCAGGGATCCCCAAGGGCTCCTTCCAAAACCATTCCATGGCTCTGTGATGTCCTGCCCTCCCCTCTCCGCTGAGGCTTGGGCTAGATGTAATCGGTTTCAAAGACCGGGTTTAACGCTTTTTAATGCCAGTTAAGTGAGCGGGCTGAGATGCTAGTGTCGAAATGTCTTGAGGAGGGAAAGAATTCTAGATTTCCTGTTATTTGTCTTGCTTCACAGAATCCCATTTTTTAGTGAACAGATGGAATATTTTTGGTTTGTTGAACATTTTGTCATCACTATTCAGCACCAGCTAACCTGCCAAATGCTCTTGAAAAATACACAGTTATTGCAGTCTCTGCTCCTCCGTTTTACAAGAGCAACTTTGCTCCTCGGTTTCCATGAATAAAAAGAACTGTTTATTTTTCTTTTTTCTTTTTTTCCTTCCCTGCCTTAAGACCCAAAGGCTATTCTCTATTGATCTAAGTGGCAAAAACTCATTCAAAGTAAGATAGATGTTATTCTGCCAGAACAGGAAAACTCTTGGATGAAACCAGCAGTGACTGGAATTTCTGTACAGGGAAATCTACCCCATTTGCCAACAGTGACCAACAGCCAAGGATAACTGTGATTTATTTTTTTTCCAGTTGGAGGTGGGTGGGTGGTTTCTATTAGCTTTTAAATGCAGAAATACAAGGAGATTTGGGTCAGAGGCACTGCTTGGTCTAACATACCTCTGCAAATGCACTTGTTTGCTTTCTGTCCTGCTGAACCGATTAACTTGTGCTGGGCTGAGGCAGCATTTCTATGGGGCAGAATTGCCTCCTGTAGAAAAGCAGCCTGTCTTCCATCAGGACGTAAGAGATGGACCTCACATGGCTGACTTTGGTAGGACATTCCCCTGCTGAATAACCATGGTGGTTAAAACCTGTTTTCTTTGCAATTTGAGTTTGTCTGGCTTAATTCTCTGTTGCCTTTTTTTTTTTTTTTGGTGAATTATTATTTTCACATTCTTTTCCAATTCCTCTGTTTCATACTGTTTCCTTTTCAGAAATCTTTAAACTGAAAATCCAACTCTGAACACAGATTTCAGCACCCTACGTTCAGGTACAAAACACACTGATTTTTGTTCCCTACTCCTTGGTGAAAAGGGATGATACCTCTCCCATGCATTTGAGCAGGATTTATACCGCAATATAGCCACCATTGCTTTTTAGAAAATCTGACTACCGTTTGCTACCAGCCTCTAGTTCACCTCTCATACTGAAATGACAACAAAAGGGAAGACCATCTTATATTTTTTACTGCATTTTGTCCCATACAGTGGTTGCCCATGTGTTTGCTACCTCTACCTCTGTACTGAATCTGCCTGAATTCAGACAGTGAAGCCAGCAGAAAGTTGCAGAGTGGCTGTCAGTTTGTTTGCATCTGTCATCTCTGATATCCCTGAAAAAGAAAAGAACATGAGCATGGCTATACAAGAAAGCTAAGACAAAGAGTATTTTCATGAATTATGTGCATGTTTCCACTGGAGAAGTTTTGATCTAGTTAGCAGCAGAGGAAGTCAGTGAAAATTTTATTTCTATGCCTGGCACTGTGTGGGGTCAGAAATATTTTGCAAGTCTACAGCACTTTACGAGCAGAATTTCCTAACAATATGCCCCATTCCTTTCCCTGATTTCCAGTTAGAAAACACTCTCATGGTTCTGAGGCTGTAAATGAAAGAAAAACCTCAAGAGACACACTGGAGAGAGTGGAATTCTACCCTGCTGTGTTAGCACTACACGGGAAGCTAGGTGAGGAAGGAATATTATATATACCCTCCCCTATCATCATGGTAGTACATCTTGTCTGACATTGGATATTAAAAGTTCTAGAGAAGACTTTCCCTTGCTTCACAAAGAATTTGATTTGAGGGATTTTGATACAATGACAATTAGCTGCAGAAAAAGAAGTTATAGAACACCAGATTAACAGGGACCTCCAGGACCATCTGGTACAACATCAGAACTTTTAAACTGGTAAATTCCTTTATTTTTTTAAATTTTCCTCAATGATTAGGATCTAAGACAAATACTCTGACAAACTCCTATGTACTGCTCCCCAAGTAAAAAAGATGACATGACAATTTAAGTAATCAATGTCTGATTTGTGAATTCTGATTCAGTGAATTTCTGAATCTGCTTTATTACGAGTACTCATAATGTTCCTGCATAACTGAGATCCAGCAGATGTTGGCAGACCCATACTGCATATGTCTGTGACCATGAGCAGCAGAAGACTGCTAAACACTCACACAAGGCGGAGCATTTAGGGATTGCCGAGCTCCTCATTAGCAAAAAGCAAGTTTGTCAGTGGTGATTGGAATTTCAAGGTCAGAAACACCAAGGAAAAAAATCAAGGAGCAGGAAGGACACATAGGGAAAGAGAATTTCAGGAAATAAAATGGAAAAAGAGGATCTGTTTTGTGGAAAAGACCATTTGTGGCTGTTGAACCAGCTGAGGTGAATGCAAAACTACTTAGATATGTTTAAACTCCAGAATGCAAGAAAAAATATTCATGTGAGCAGTGTTAATATATGCCCCAAAACCGACATAACCTTGAAAAATCTACAGATGGTGAGAAAACTGAGGAAGATAAATGCTGTCTCCTCTTTTGTTGCTGAACATTACATATTTCTTCTCTTTTCTACCCAGATGCAGGGATGGCAACATTTAAAATGTCAATAAATGTGGGTAAGTACCTCAACTAGCACATGAAAGAGAAGGACACGAGCCTTGAAATTATCAAAAAATGAGAAGCTTTGGGAAAGAATAGTAGAGATAAAGCCTGAGAGGAAGCCGAGGAAAAACAGTAAAGTGGAGCTGCAGGAGTATAGTGAAAATTTACTTAAGACAGGTGGACTTTGGTGGGTGTAAGCCCAGCACATCAGTGCCCCCACCGTGTGCTGGGAAGCCGAGCTGCCCCTGGGGCTTTCATCCTTACGGGTAAGCCGCTGAAAACCTCCAGTATTTAGCTTCTTTCATCAATTTTCTGAACTTTCTTAGAAATCCTGATTGCTCAGTGCTCCCTCTGTGAATAAATAAAAACCTTCTGAGCACTTTCACATATTTATTCGAGTATTGGATTTGGAGCCAGAGTCTTCTATCTATTGCAATTCAACAGAAAGTATGAAATTATTTTATATGAAGTGCTGTGGTCAATAAATTTTAAAGACAGAAGGGCTGTTACTGTAAGCCTATCTACTGCAGAGCACAGACACAAAGAATTCACACAGTAATTCAGAAATCAAAGTACATCTGAACACGTCTTAGTCAGTCTCTGTCCCATAAATCAAGAACTTTAATTTTTAGTATGTCTTAATCTGATTAATGCTCAGCCAAAAGCTGTCCAAGCTACTTAATGAAAAACTGAATCAGTCAAAAACATGAATTCAACAAAATATATTTTTTTAACGCAGGACAATTTCCAGTTTTCTCTGCACAGGATAGAAAAAAGTTTGGGGTTTTCTTATGAACTAATTTGTATTTTCACATTCCAATTAATATTAGCTTTTTATTTTAAATAGTAAAGGTAAATAATTATATTACTCTAACTACTGGAAAAAATATTTTATTCAACCTAGACTGCTTTGGGAAGATTTCTGTTAAAAAAACCAAACATTGATATATTCTAATTTAAGTCAAACTAATTTTTCAGAGACTTTAAAAGTCCATATAAGAAAGAACACTACCAATAATTTTTGAACTAGATGCAGTTAGATGAGATTTGTGCTTTTAAATTCATATTTCTGCCTCTGAAATTCTATTTTAAATAAACACTTATTCAGTATTATAACTATAATTATACTTTATAGTATAAAAGTACTATGTGTTTTGTATGTTTCTTATTATTGCCATTGCTATGACATTGATTGCAGTTGCATTAATGAAATATTTTCTGAGCCCAAATTTAATCTCACTTTTACCACTGTAAGTACTTCAACAAGAGATAAGAATTAATGAATCAGTATGCTCATGGACAACACTGATTATGAGAGACACTACTCTTGGCCTCAGACAAAAAGAATTAATGTGTGTTTTGTTTACGAAGATCATTTTCCACAGATAGATGAATGCCTCGCTGAAAGTTCAGTCTGGCGATGGGACACAATAGTCCCTAGGACCAAATGGATTTTTCTGCTTTTTTGTAGAGCCATGGGGCAGAGGCTTCCTGAAAACAAGAAGCGAATCAGTAGAGAATGTTGAGATATTTGTGATGCTGTTACCAACCATTGCTTTGGAAAAAACTGTCAGAAACACCAACATATCCCAGCTGCAACCCAGAGGACAGGAAACCAGAAGCCTGCTTGAATTCCCATTTTGACTCACAGTCACAGAAGTTCAGAAAACTAAGGTTTCTATGGTTATTTCTAAATTATTTGAATGTAGTAATTTATTTTTATAATCACTAATGTAAATTTTTAGGCAGAATTTGTGAGGGGAAATTAACTCTATTTTCTATTTTACTGAATTAATTATAAACATCTTTCACCTGCATTGCTTTATATGTGTTAATTTGTGTATCTGGGTAGTAGTTATGGTATAGCTAGAAATGTATCAATGTACAACAAGGTACTGACAAACACATTACAACAATTGTATTTAACTGGCACTTGAAAACTGCTGTTTTCTTGGAGCAGGAGGAAAGATAAAACTGTGTAAATTTCACTGTGACAAAAAAGTCAGTGCAAGATGGTCTTTTTCAGGAAGTACAAATAAAAACCAGGAAAAAAAATCACTTAAAATTTAAGTGACATTTATGTTAATTTTATCCTCTTTGGTCCAGTTTGACAGACTGCTGCTGCCCTGTTAAATCAACATTAACTCCCATTCATGGGCAGGAAGAAGAAAACTCTGCCTGAGACCTTATGTTGCTACTGAAACCAGATTTCTGCTTCCTGTAAGACAAGCAAATGCAAGGACAAAGAGGGAGGAAATTGAATAAAATTTCAGCTTCTCGTTGCATCTTTTCCTCATCAGCCACTGCTGGAGAAATGAGTCCAACCCAAAAACCTGACTGGACAACCCAGTCCTGCCACAGGTGTGCCAGTTTAGCTTGTGTGCCTGGTCTGCATCAGCAGTGCCACTGACAGACACGAGCCAGTGACAGCTGACTGAACAAGATTGGAAGGTAACAACACACAAAAAAACCCCAACAAAAAGACCAAACCAAAAATCCCAAAACATATAACACCTGGGAGTAAAAAAAACCGAAACCAACAACAAATCAACAAAACCAAAAAAAAACAAAACCAAGGAAAACAAACAAACAAACAAACAAAAAATCCTACAGGAGAAAAGCAAAGACCATGGCTGTTATCAGGAAGCAGCCAAAGCCAGGGAGGAAAATAATTTCCTTCAACTTCCCTCTCTGTGTCATTGCTGACTTCAGAGTATGGGGGGATCAGAGTAAATTGGCAGCCAGAAACAAAGGGAGAACAGCAGGTGTGGTGTGAGGGTCTGCTTCTCGGTCTCACCCATCATTTCACTTAATGCTTAAAGTTAAGTGGTTAATGAATCATAGAATGGTTTGGGCTGGAAGATCATCTTGTTTAAAGATCATCTTGTTTCAAGCCCCTGCTGTGGACAGGGACACCTACTAGAACAGGTTGCTCAGAGTGCCATCCAACCTGACCTTAAATCAGGCCTGGAAAGTGTCTAAAAGCAATGATGTTTGGCTCTGTGGAAAATTATCCACAGCAGTTTTCTCTGCTCTGCTACTTTATAAAGGTTTTGAAAATCTAAAGCCATCCAGATGATGGAAGAGCACCATTCCTCTTGACTTTCAGAAGTTAATCAAGGGCATCCTCCAGTCCCTATAACAATCAAGAAAATAGCTTTTCAGCAGTGGACATGGGCTGATTGTTGCTCTACAGTCTTTTTCCCGGAGGAAGATGCTTTGAGCCTGCTCTCCTGCTAAGTCAGTGTCTGTAACACTGTACAGTGAGGAAACCATGCTCTTACACTTGTGGCTGTCAAGACGACAGCCACCTTTGAAAGGAAGCAAACAGCCAACCAAATAAGCACTGTTAAAAAATCACTGTGTGATTATTAGCAATAATACAGTCTTTTTGACTCCTGTGGGACAATACCTGGTGAAGGGCTGGCAGACAGAGATCTCCAGACCAGATAATTCTTGTTCTCTGCTCACCTCCCTATTTCAGGGAAGAAACACTTTCTCCTGCTGTAGGTTGTCTTAGGGCAGCATGCCATGCCCCAGACAACTATCTCCAGCACTGTCCCCAGATGTCCCCAGCTCTCCAGGGCCAACTGGAAACACCAGCCTGTGAACAGCCAGCAGCACAAGGGGTTTTTCATTCTCATGGGACCCCAGTGCCAGCCCAAAGAGCCAAGGTCCTGTACATGGCCCCTGTAAGGCTAACAAAGCTTCCTAGTGCCAACACCAAGAACATTTTGGTTTGCTGGGGAGACCTTTCTTGGGGTGAAATGGAGGGAGTTCTGCTCCCATGCCTATTACTGAATTCTCCACAAAAAGTGCAGGCAAGGATGCCAATTAACACTAATTGGGTTCTTTTTTCTTTATATGTGGACACGTGTCCATTAGGAACTTGATTGATAGACTGAGACAAGTGACTCATTTTGCTGTAGCCATAAATTAACCATTGTGCCATTTGAGGTTCTTTAAAAGGAAAATACAGCAAGTCTCACCTGCTCCCATTAAAGCCAAAGAATTTTGCTACCAATTTAAGAGAGAATGCTGTCTTTGGATTCTGAACACTTTACCTAAAGGTGAGCATTGCATTGTCTTGCAGTGCTTTTATCCAGGAAGAACACTTTGCTGGATAAATAATATAGTCAGACATATTGCTACTGATCTTAGCCACACCTTATGCTTTCTTTGTAAACACTCTTCAAGTTTTTTTTCTTGATGCACAGTTTAAGAAGACCAAGTTTGAGCTTTATGTCAGTACTGAAGCTGGCTTTCAATTTCTTTTAAATTTTTCCTAAACACTTCCCAAACACCTATCATTGATTCATCACGAGCTGAAGACTACAGGAGTATATAAGCATCTCTGGTGAGAAACCACTTAGTTTGGTCACAGGAGGAAGCTGACAGCTCCATTATGGGCTTGTCAGAAGTCAGCTGCATTTAAAGAGGACACCAGCCCCTGGGTCTCCTGCTCAGCACGAGGCAGTGAAGGAACAAATGCAGAACAAAGGTGGGGGACCCCAAATGCAATTTTCAGCTGCTCACCCAGAGAAGTAGGTAGCCTGCCTAAGGCATCATTCTTACACAACTCTCTCGGCAGGAAAACTGGTTCAGAAAAATGCTGCTCATTTGGCTTTTCTTTCCCTGACCCATGGTCCTAATGTGTGGATCATATGCAAAGGCAAGATCAGAGATGACAGATCTGTTTTGCTTTCAGATATAGTCAGGTAGATGAATAAATTCAGCTCAGTGAGTTTTGGCATTTAGGAGCAACAGCTGGAAAATTCCTTTTAGCACTTCCTTGACATAAGTCAGTTGATAAACAGGAGGGTTTTCTTTCAGGGCTGCACTAGTGTCTCTGATCACGCCCCAGCTCTCCGCAGTTTGGAGCACAGAGCTTAGCCTGCTTGAGAAAACTGTGGACACAAATCTGGCCCTTGAGTGTTCTTATACATTTTGGTCAGTAAAAGTGAGGCAAGGCTTTGGAAAAAAAACAAATCTTCTGCTTCTATAACTCCTGCTTTGTCAACAACTTGATTTTGACTGAAGTAAAATATTATGCACAGAAATCTAAGTATTATTTGACCTTTGCTTAATCTTCATGGCATGCCATGAGGAAAGATTGAAATCTCCTAAGAAAAACTATGGAGTTTGGTGGACACAACACAAAGCCCAGAATGCTGTCAACAGCCACCACTGGAATCAAGAAAAATCCCAGAATCCAGGAATCTAGTTTTTTCTTCCTGCCTTGGGATCTTTCTTCAACAGAAAGGTTGGCAGTAGAAAATAAATTATCTGCTAAATTCACATAAGCATCCAGGCATGGGATGGTATAGTAGCATTTCTCCACACTTTGCCTTGCCTAACCCTGGCTGGATTCATGTTTACCCAGCCCTGGTGGCTCTCTGTAAGGAAAGATAAAAGTGTTATCTCAATGTTCCTCTTAGGAGCCTGCTGATCATGAAATCACTCAATGATTCAAAGACTGTGAACTCAGCGATCTAAAATTATAAGTATCTGCAAAAAATATCCCCCCAAATTATTAAGTTTACATCCTTGTACAGTAGTGCCCCTGTAACAGAGCCTTGCTTTGCTGTATGTGAAGTGAAGGAAGAAACATGCTGAGTGCTCAGTGGATTGCCCACAGATGAGGTTACCAAAGTAGGCATTTTCTTTCTCTGATGCATTAAAAAATCCCACTCATCTTTTGCTTACCTATACTACCAGGTCTGTGGCTATGTAACATCTGTTATACTACACTGTCAATGAACTTAAGAAATAATGCTGAATGTACAATTCTTGGAAAATCTCAGGGTAGACATTCCTTACCATTTACACTGGCACTAGCTCTTTGATCTGTTGCTGCTAACACTGTATTGTTGTTCTTAATTAGGCAGCATGTAAACTTGACAAAATGGTCTTTTTTTTCCTGTGAGTGATTCATGCACACATTTATTGCACATGTAAGGATGCAGCACTTAAAGGTTGCTTGCTTCCTAAAATAGATGTTTTCCCATCCAGGCTGGGTCATGGTTCCTCCCAAAATAGCATCTCCTTTAGGCCTGGGCAGAGCTCACAGCTGCTGTGGGCAGGCTGATGGGGCAGTAACCCCAACCCCAAATGCTCACCATTGGCCCCTTGGGGACAATAGTGCCACCAGCCAGCAGAAAGAGGGGCTCACTGCTAGGTGATATGTGGGGAAACATCAGCCTAAAGTAGGTGATCCTCAGCTTTACCTAAATTTCAGAGAAACACTCAGTTGGTCCAGGACAGATGCATGATTGGCAATATTTCACACTCACAAATAAAACCCTGCTGTGCTGTGGGTGTGTTCAGTCATGAACTGGAAGGACTTGTATTTTCCAAATTTTCCTCTGTTTTTTAAATCAGTAAGGGTAGTAAAGTGAAAAATACATTGTGTTTCTGTCTCCCAGAGAGGACAGACAGCTACAGGAAGAGCAGGGCTCTGCTGAGTGTCCATGAGGATGGACACCCCATGAGGAGAGCAGGCTGTTGCATGCAGTGATGAAGAAACCCCACCCTCATGGTGAAACTTTTCAGTATCTGGAAGGGCTTGAAGTAAATTAAGCCAAGGATGTGAATCCTGCTGAACTGAGCAAGACCCTCTGGCATTCAGGCTGCAAGCAGCACACAGCCTTTGGGAAATGCCTTATGTGACTCTTACCATGCACAAGGGAGATCCAGCCAGCCTCGGGGTGATGTCCAGCAGCATCCCTTGTCAGAGGCAGAAGACCCCCATCATCAATATCTTTACCTCACATTGCTCATGGTGTGCTTCTCCCAGGTGATCAGCAGCTGCAGGCATGTGCTGTGTCTGCCCCTGAAGCAGCCACCTTCTTGGAGCCACAGCCACACATGTGCCTGAGTGCCAGCCTGGGACAAAGAGCCCCTGACTTGGGTAAGCCAGACTGGAGCCCAGGGGTGGCAGACACGCTCTGGAAGCTACAAACCCTGATTTTTACTTTGGCATAAGAATTACTGTGTTTTCCCTCTTCCTAAAGTCTGCTTACATTACCTATGAAATATTTCTGTCAACATGCCTAGGAAAGCCTTCAGGCCTCTCTCTGCAAACCACAGGGCCACCAGGTCAGTCATTAGGCTACTGAGTGCCTTCAAGGGATGGACACGTTTGAAGCAAACGTTCAGGTGGGCACAGTGGTTGCTGCAGACAGCTGAGCTGTGCTCTTATGGGCTGTGGACTTGTGTGAAGTTTCTGTAATACTGCTTCTAAAAGCAATATTGCCCTTTTGCATTAGTGACCTTATTGATAAGCTGAAGTGGCTCCTGTGGCATCACACATGGGACCAGAGCTATATTACTGCTGAAACACTCAACCATCCAGTCAGCAGCTTGAAAGGCTACAGAGGTTTCAGGTTCTGCTGAGAATTTTGGAATTATTTAAATTTTGAATTGTTGAGGGAATAAACTCTCTTTTTATTCTGTGTTTGGAGAGGTGTTAAAGTATTTTGAAAAATGCCAAATAAAAAACCCCATCAAAGTATCTTTCAATGAAAGCTATTGCATTAGCTCTTTTTGCTTCATCCCACTGAATGAGACTTTAAGAAAATATCCCTATTAAAAGTAAAAGCCATTTGCAACACATTTTAATCTCTTCAACATAAGATATCAATGGATGCTATCTCCCTTCAAAAAAACTCAAACAAACAACAAGAATATTCCTCAAATCTTTGTATTCATATCCTAATTTGCACAAACAAGAGGTGATTTTCAAAGAAAAAAACACCCCTTTGTAATGATTGTATAACTTCATCTACAGCCTGAGAATTCTTTTAAACTTTGGATTAAAGTAATTCCCAAAAAAAGTCATTCTCATGTAAAATACTCCAAAATGAAAGTGCAAACTTACATAATTTGTCGTACAATTTAAACACAAGTTTACCAGATCTCTTTCACCATCATGTCAATAATGTGATGAAGCACTGGTAATGTCACTAAGCTTGTGACTCAGAAATTCAACAATATTCAGTTCCTGAATGATGAGAGGTGATCTATGATAACAGAGGATGTAAAACAACACTAATAATAACACAGAAATAAAACAAAATTCTCACTGAGTTTTTAGATGGTAGGGAGGCTATTTAGCTGCTAGCTATGAATTCACAGCCAGTCTCTTCATAAAATATTTTGTGTGTGATTCCAGTGAGACTCTTTATGTGCATAAAGATACTGTGAAGGACTGTACAAAGCTGAGGATTTGTCCCAAGTTTACCAGGGAACAGAAAGCTGAGCACAGCAGCAGCTCAGAGGGAGAGGGATGCTCTCTAGAAACACAACAAGGCATTAAATATTAGAGACAGCTAACCAAGCCAAAGAAAGCCTTTAAGTAAGGGACAAAAGCCACTCTTACCTGAATCTCTTACTCACTGTGTTTAGAAAGAAGTGTTTAAATTAGTAGGTCAGATCTTACCAAACTGACCTGTCTTGGACTCTTCCCCTATGATCTCTAACACTGACATCCCATCCCATCCCACCCAAATGCCCACAGAGGGATTCTGTGCCAGGAGGAGATTGATTTCTTCTGCTCACCTTGAGCCCTACTTCCCAAGCTCCCAGCTAGCCAGAAGGTGCTACTGAAGTCAAGCCATGTTACTCTCTCTATCAGATATAATTACTCTCACCTCTTGTTGAATTTTTAATGAAGAAACCATTCAGAGAAGTCATCATACCCCTTACAAAAAAACCCCAAACTTACAACAGCTATGATGATCAGGCCAGCTTTTATTTTTTTTTTTTCCTCCCAAAAACCAGTGTAAAGCCTTCTACTGGGGTCTGGCTGAGGGGGAGATAAATTTCTTCACAGCAGCCTGTATGGTGCCATGCTGTGTATTTGTGCCCAAAACAGCACTGATACCACACCAGTGCTTTACCTATTGCTCGCCAATGCACAGCATTTATCAGATTCACAGATGATTCATCAGTATTTTTATTGCACTTATTCCTCTGCTTCTCACTCTGCCCCTGCAAGAGGCAGGCAGGAGGTGAGCAGGGGTTTGAGAGAGGACACAGATGGAGAGCTGACCCACAGAGAGATATTCCAGACCATGCAATATCACACTTGGCAATAAAACTGCTGGGTGTTTTTCCAAAGAATCTGTTACTTGATGAGCGTCATGGCATTGGTCTGCTGATAGTGATGTAAATACAAGCACTTGCCTTTTTTTTTTTTATTTTTATTGCACTTATTGAAGGGCCTTTATCTCAACCCATAAGTTTTCTCACTTTTTGTCCTTTGAATTCTCACCCCCATCCTACTGAGGGAGAGCGAGGAAGAAGCTGGATGAGGGCTCACCTGTCAGGCAGGGTGAACCTACCACAGATTCTCCAGTCTTAATCCAGGTACCCCCAGCTGGGTGCCCTAACTGGAAAATCCTCTGTCATATAACAATTCTGTGTCATGTCTCCCTAGGAGACATGATTTTGTATTTTGTAGGAGGTACAGCTTTCCTTTGAATTGGGTCTATTTTTCACCACAAAAAACATGGTAATTTCCATTTAGCAGTTCATTACCTACACTTAGGCAAGTTGAAGCTTAAAATATCAGTTTGAATAAGGACCACATTTTTGCTCTTTAGTTTTTATAATAATTATTCTTACTATAGTTTTATTTAATAATTTATTATTATAAAGTGCTCATAGCTGGGTTTGACTACTACAATAACTGCCAAAAGAGCAACACAACAGGGTACAAGGGATCCTGGCTGCTTTCAAGATGCAGTAATGATAACTTCTTGGTGAAGGGACAGGTGGGAGGAGACACTCTTCGGAATCTCATCCTTGCAAACGAGAAAGGGCTGTTCATGGATGAGAGGGCTTAAGGAAGCCTTGGTTGCAGCAACCATGAAATTGTGAAGTTGAAAGTCCTCAAGGGAAGGAAAAGAAAAACTGCCAGGATCACAACCCAACAGACTCTGGCTCTTTCAGGTACCTACTTGGCATAGAAGCCCATGGGATATTTTCCTAGAGAGAGGAGAAAAATAAATAAAAATTAAGAGTCCCAGGAGAGCTGACTGATTTTCAGTCTCCTTCAGCCTTAAGAACAGTCCAACTCAATGTGTGGAAAATTAAACAAAAGCTGTGGGGGACATGCATGGATGAACAAGGAGCTCCTGAAGAAATTAAGAAGAAGACAGGACAGATGACCTAGGAGGAATTCAGAGACTCTGAGCATGCAGGAGTGTGATCCTAAAACTGAACTTGCCAGGAGGTGAAGGGAGGTGATCATTCCCTTCAGCCCAGCAATGGCAGGACACGTCTGGAGTGTTGGGTCCAGCTCTGGGCTCCCCTGAATGAAACATGACCTTACAGGTGTGAGTCTGGTAAAGGGCCACGAAGACAATTAAGGGACTGAAATAGCTGTCATTAAGCCTGAAGGTGCTCAAGAGATGTCTGGTTCAGGCAGTGGGTGATGGGATTTAGTGGTTTAGGGGTTACAGGGGCAGTGCTGGGTTGGTGGTTGGACTGGATGATCTTAAAGGTTCTTTCCAATTTTGATGATTCTCTGAGAAGCTGAGAGGTCTGGAACTGTTCAGCCTGGAGAAGGCTCCAGGAAATCTTATCAATGTGTGCAAATGACACTCCTGTAAAGATGGAGCTGCACTCAATGATGTCCAATGAAAGAACACAGTGGGCAAAAACTGAAATACTGAAAAATCCATTTGACTATTCAGCAACTTGTTCTGACCATTTTGAGCAGGAGAGTGCACCAGACAGCCTCCAGAGAAACTCATAATAGAGGATCAATCTGATAGGGAACTTCATTAGCATGAACTAGAAATCAGTCTAATAAACAAGTGAGAGGAGAAGAAATACAACAAAACAGACAAATTGAAAATGGAGGGAAAATCTCTAGAACACAGTGACAGATTTCACACTCAGGAGATCTTGGCTCCAACCTTGTCTCATTTTCCGCCTTTAATTAGCCTCTTATAAAGTAAAAGTGTTAACAAGAATTCCTCACCCTAGAGTACCCCCTAGTTAGCAAGGAGTGCAAGAGCCCTTACTCTGGGCCTGTGCTTCAATTCAAACAAGAAAATTGGTCTTTCAGAACTTCAGAGCATAATTTAACTGTTGATGACTCAGTGAACTAAATCAGCTGTCAGACAAGACACACCATGATAGAGGAGTTCCTAGAGATGTTCTATATTGTGTGGATTGTCAGGCCTATCATTCTCCTGAAATCTTGTAAATGGAAGATGGAAGCATCTGCCTGTTCATTTTGTTGCTCTTCCGACAAGTCTGGGATGGGGATTTTTGTTTGTTTTGGTTTTTTTTTTTTCTCTCTCCAGGGTGCTGGCTGGGGAACTTGAGACTCTGTGCTTCTGAGGACACCTAACCTCAAACCAACTTGGCAGTACTGCAACAGGGAAATCCCACTGAGGACTTAGGTATCAGGTACAGATACTCCCTAGGGAGAAAAACAAGCATTATTCTAAATACCAATTCTGTTCTCATGTGAATTTAAAACAAACATTTTAAACACAGCCATTGGGATATTGTTATTATGATTTGGAAATGGGATTAAAATCTTCATGCTGTCTGTTTCAGAATTCAAATATAGCCACATATTTCCTTAGTTCTAGATCCAGCTGCCATTAAAAAAAAATTAAAATAGTCATCTTAGAGGAACTTTCAGTCTGTTTTTGATTTGTGGCTTTACCTGGTAGTACAGAAAGAAAAAGTACACTCATCACTGTATTTTGCTTCATTTCCACCCAACACGTGTTTTGCAGCTTCCCATTTCAAGACAAAGGCAAGCTTTAAGGCCTAACTCCTCCCTTTATCTGTACAGTTGCTAGTACCCAGGAGATGCTGCAACTTATCAGCAATGTAGCCGCACTTGCAACCACACAGTCCTGCCCAGAGATGTATTCTAGAAGAGCAAAGCTTCAAATCCCTTCAAAGCTTCTGGAACCAGTTCAGAACTGAGAATAATTCTATTAATTTACCTTTTCATTTTTCTCCAGACTATTAAATCCAGCAATTAACCTACCACCTAGAGGGGTGCTTCTCCCCTCCTGGCTGAATTAGGCCATTGCGTGAGAAGGCTCTGGCACTGAAATCCACATCCTCTGCAAACAGACAGCCTGGAGGTTTAAGAGATTATACTGGATGAGTCAGTACAAAATTTACTTCTGACCCACTGTTCCAATAAATAATAATGTTTCCTCCAGACAAAGCCATCCAGAAAGTGGCACCAAACCTCCATTTCTTATCCTCCTCCCAGTGACAGACCCCAGCAAGCAATGCCACCAGGCATGGCTGCCAAGGGCTGGTAAATACCAGGATTTATAAACAGCAGTGAGAGGGAGCTGTAATGAGATCAATGTCGAGGATTGCAGTAAATGGCCTATAAAGCAATTTTTAAATGGGATTTCCTGCAACAAAGGCCAGCTCCCTACAACCTTTTCCAATAATACGAGGTGAAAAGGATTGGATTTGAATTATAATACCCGATACTAAGGCGAGGACAGACAGCTTTGTGCTCTCCATACAGCCGGCTGCTCAGGCGATTTGTTAATCTCTCATCGGGAAACAAAAACTTAAAATAAACGTATACAGGTACATCCAGCCCCAAACTACTGTACCAGAATAATTCGTTATTGTGCAATTGAAAGGGGATGAATGATCCTGTCATTGTTTGCAGTTATTATATGGAATATTAGACGGAATAGATTAAATGAGAGCAAGCAGCAAGCACAGCCATGTTTGTTTCCCTTTCCCGATTCCATCTTGGATGTAATTCTCAAAAGAAAAAAAAAAATTAAAAATTACCGAACCAGAAAGCTAATAAGCTTTGTGAAAGCTATCTGAAATTGATGTTTTTCGTTCAAACATTTCAAGGCACTAAAAAGTCCCTGCAGAGGCTTAGGCAAAAGATTCCTTACCTGGGAAAAGCCCCTTCATTTCTCAGGGCCACTTATCTTCCCTCCTGGTGCAAACCCGCTCTTAGAGCCAAATCTTTGATACTTCACCGAACGAGCAGGAGCTGGGGCGCGGAGGCACCGGCACACAGAACCGCAGCTCTGACCGCAGCCCGCCCGGCTCCGGGCAAACCCGGGTGTCTTCCCAGGGCACGGGAAAGAGACCAACAGCCCTGGGCTCTGAGCTGCCTCCCCTGCACCCGGCACAGCCTGCCCCGGAGGAGCCCATCTCCTTTGCGCTCTATTTTCAGAGCTGCTCCCTCCTCGCTGCGCGGCTCTGCACCGAACGCAGCCGCCGCTTTGCCCATTCTTTTTACTATTAGATCCATGCTAAAACCAAAATTCAAACTATTTAAAAGGCTTCTTTTTCATTCCATTTAGGAGAGAGGATTTCAGCAGAGAAAGCGCCTCTTTAGGTACATCTGGACGTGATTTTCCAGCGCCGCGTTCCCATGAGCCTGTAGTTAAAAATAAATCAAAGACAGGGAACTCGGAGAAGAGGGTTTTCGTATTTCGCCGCTGCCCAGGAGGTTTTCTGGTCGTTAAACTGAATTTATAACACTTGGGGATTTCTTTCCACGTGGGGGCTATTAGCGAGGTATTTAAGAGCTATTAGCGCGGGGTTCGTGATTGTTAATGTTGATGCCTATTTAAAACTACATGTGACTTCACAAACTTAAATTATTAGCCCGCTTTCTCTAAAATGGGAAAGGTAGCCTTAGGAAAAATTAGCACTCCCTGCGGCGGAGCTTCTTGGTGCCGGGCTGCTGTCCTGTGGTTATTTTGAAGCGTAGATCCTGGTAGAATCTTAACTCCACGCATTTGGGGATGACTTTTTTTTTTTTTTTTTTTTTTTTTTTTTTTTTTTTTT
>VXAX01004329.1:764534-899327 GCA_013399835.1 Leptocoma aspasia
CATCTTGGGACACGGCCGGGGCTGGGGTGACCCGAAAAAAATTCCTATTTTCCCACCTACAAACAGCAGCCACTCTCCGTGCCGACCTCCGGGAGGCTCAGGGCTTCTTAGGGGTGACTCCCACAGGCCTGTCCGGACTGCCACTGACCGTGAAGGCCAGCGGGTGTTCCTTCCTCCTGTCCCCTGGGAAGGGGACACAGGTCGGCCTGAATGTCTGCTGGTCGCCTCCCTGGGTGCTCTCGGTGAGCACGCACGGCACCGACCGAAGAGATGGCTCCTCTTAAGTGACCGAGAGAAAGAAGGGAACGACATGGCTTTCATCCCTGGAAAACAGCCGGGAACGCTGGGTTAGCCAGGTTGCAGAGTGGAAGGGTTGCAGTGCTGCGAGGGGCAGGGCTGGGCAGCAGCTCCCCTTCCCCCCCCGGCAGCGACAGAAGCCGCCCCTCTGCCCCATCCCTCCCTCCGAGCCGCCCGCTTGAGGCTGAACAGAGTAGATGGGGCAGAAAGGGGGGTTGGAAGGGAACACATTTGCTCATTAAAAAAGCTTCAAATGTGACAGAAGTCTGTCAACCAGTTGATCCAAGCCCTCTGTTCCTCTGGGGGGAGGGGGGTCCCCCACCGCCGAGTTCATCCAGGGATTCCCGCAGGTGACCCCGGCTGGGGCGGGGGTGGCTCGGCAGGGCTTCAGGACCGGAGCAGCCCCGGCCTCCTCCGCTCCGCTCCGCGGCTTTTCCCGGGAAGGGAAGGGCAGGCACTGCGGCTCTTGCGCGGCGGCGGGAGGGGAGAGAGCAGCGGGGCAGACACAGGGCCATAAACAGGCAAACAAACAAGAAGGCACTCGCAGGGCTCGGGCGGGCTTGCTGACCGAACTCCAGCTCGCCGCAGGCTGCCGAGGCTGCGGCTCCGGGGCTCGCCCGCAGCTCTGGGAGCGATGCAGGAGCGAGGGATGCTGCGGAGCCGCCAGGAACCCCCGGCTCTTGCCGTGACCTGGGGAAGGCGCAGACCTGACAACGAATCGATCCCCGCCCATTAAGGCTTCCAGGAAGCGGTGTGAATCGTCCCGCTTCTCCTTTCACATCCGAACAGCATGGCTAACGCGAATGTAAGATTGCCAACCAGCATGACGTTTTTGGTACTAAATCGACAAAGCAAACCTTCCCAATGTTCGTTTCAAGGGACCATGACGAGAACTGCATCTCCTCCCGCCCAAAAAATCCCCCAACTCCGCCAACAAACTCCCCCCAAACCAAACCAAAACACCCCAATCAGATTTAGATTTCAAAGGTGCCCAGGGACGAGCGGGCTCTCACGGAGGAATGTTTATGTGGCATCTCAGTGCTACAATGGTTTCACACACACAGATGTGAGGAGAAGCTGGCGAAGTCCCTCTCGGCCCCACGGAGGAGCTTCAGTCACCCGCCCGGAGCCGCGCTCGACCCGCGGGTTGCGTTTATGCGCCCAGGGACGAGTAACAGCATCTCTGCTTCTGTGTCATATGCCACCAGAAGCTCTGGGACCACCTGCCTGTTCTTTTTTGCCTAAGATAAAGGGACTATTTATTTCGTATTTCTACTTATATTCTTTCTCTCAATTCCCTTTCTTTCTTTCTTTCTTTCTTTCTTTCTTTCTTTCTTTCTTTCTTTCTTTCTTTCTTTCTTTCTTTCTTTCTTTCTTTCTTTCTTTCTTTCTTTCTTTCTTTCTTTCTTTCTTTCTTTCTTTCTTTCTTTCTTTCTTTCTTTCTTTCTTTCTTTCTTTCTTTCTTTCTTTCTTTCTTTCTTTCTTTCTTTCTTTCTTTCTTTCTTTCTTTCTTTCTTTCTTTCTTTCTTTCTTTCTTTCTTTCTTTCTTTCTTTCTTTCTTTCTTTCTTTCTTTCTTTCTTTCTTTCTTTCTTTCTTTCTTTCTTTCTTTCTTTCTTTCTTTCTTTCTTTCTTTCTTTCTTTCTTTCTTTCTTTCTTTCTTTCTTTCTTTCTTTCTTTCTTTCTTTCTTTCTTTCTTTCTTTCTTTCTTTCTTTCTTTCTTTCTTTCTTTCTTTCTTTCTTTCTTTCTTTCTTTCTTTCTTTCTTTCTTTCTTTCTTTCTTTCTTTCTTTCTTTCTTTCTTTCTTTCTTTCTTTCTTTCTTTCTTTCTTTCTTTCTTTCTTTCTTTCTTTCTTTCTTTCTTTCTTTCTTTCTTTCTTTCTTTCTTTCTTTCTTTCTTTCTTTCTTTCTTTCTTTCTTTCTTTCTTTCTTTCTTTCTTTCTTTCTTTCTTTCTTTCTTTCTTTCTTTCTTTCTTTCTTTCTTTCTTTCTTTCTTTCTTTCTTTCTTTCTCTTTCTTTTTGTTTCTCTCTTCTTTCATTCCTCTTTCTCTCCCTTTCTCTCTTCCTTCCACTCTTTCATCCTCTTGCTCATTCTTTCGTTCTTTCCAGTCTTTGGCTCTGGCTTGAAGGAGATCTGATGTGATTAAACTCACAGGGCGTTGGAGGGCAGAGGTAAATTAAGCCAAAGCGACAGAAAAGATGAAAGAGGCTTGCTCAACGCGAGCGCCGGAGGAGAGCTACCCTCCGCCTTCCTCCCCTGGGTCACGCAAGCTCCCCGTCGCTTTCCCCGGGGCCTTTCTGCCCGTCCTGCCCCGGAGCCGCTTCTTCCGACGACACCAAAAAAGATTCTTTTTCCCTTTCTTTTTACCTATAGCTTCACCGGGGCGCGTGGAGAAACGCGCCTGGCCCAGAGCGCTGCCTGGCCCTGCCCGCACCGGCTCTGCCCGCCTCCGACAAGAGGGCAAACCTCGGGGAGGAGATGGGACGTAGAGATGGAAGGAAGGGTCAAACCTGCGGGGGCTTCCCGGCCGACAAAGTCCCGCACAGGAAGTGTTTGCCCGCACAAAGCTCTGGCGGCAGTCCCGGTGCTGCCGCTGCCTCGGGACACCGGGATCCGCCCCAGCGCCCTGCGCTCCAGGTGGGAAGAGGCGGCCCGCGGCTCTGGCGGGGCCCCCGCCCCAAAAACAGAGGAGAAAGGAATGAAGAGAGGGTCCCGATCCCTACGCTCCACCTGCAATGCAGACAGCGCTTAAACACAGTCTAAACCTTGTACTTCTCTTAGCGCAAAAAGTAACAATAATAGTAGTAAAACCCCACAAGCAAACAAAAAGAGTGGAGATCTACTCCAATTTAAAATTCCTTCTTGTAGGGCAAGAATGCCTGTGCTTTGCTGTTCAACCGGAGCTTTTAAACGTTAAAGATGTTCGGAACCACATTACAGGTATCTCGAAATTCAGCGATTAGAGGAGACAACAAAATCCGATTGTAAATATCGGTAGGTCCCTCTTTATCTTTTGGGAAATCAGAGAAACACAAAATGCGGAGATCAACGAAAAGAGCCGAAAATCCCGAGCTGCGAAAACCCCAGACATAAATAATTTTCAGGGTATTGGCATGGCAATAGCTCGTGTAAACGGATGCGCAGATGAATTTTAAAGTGTGGCTGTTAAGACATCGGCAGCTTTAAAAATAACCCATACTCATATTCTCTAAAATAACTTGTAAAGCGCATCTTGAATTTTATTTATAACTGTAACTAAATCAAGCTATCGAAATGGGAGAGCAGAGTTAGCCAAAGATGCTGAGATGAAGATCTAACATCAGCCCGAGGCGAAATACATAAAAACCGCCGTGCAACGAAATACTGCAGAGATTTATAGGATTAAAAACACAATAAAAAACAAAGTACACAGTTACTTCCCATCTTAACAATTATGCGTCTTAAGTGAGGAGAGATTGCATTTGGAATGATCAACTCCGTGTCAAAAAATCTCTTTTAGAATGTTGTGCAGAAATTTGTATCGTGTCTTAAATGTGATTTAAAACGAGATGTGATTTTTTGGAAAGTAAACCTGCAGTCTTTATTTTACTGCAGTCGGAGAGAATTAAACAAGTGAATACAAAACAGACTAATTCTTTAAATGGGAAAATAAGTGAGAACAAGTGAGGCCGGGTGTTCGTGTATTGATTTGCTTCTCTGATGGCTCTTTTCATCGGAGAGTTATCAAGAGGGGAAAAAAAATCAAGTAGACTTTTTTTTTGCCTGTGAGAGAAGGTCTTGGGCGAAATACACCCAAGCGAGTTCCACCACCGGGCCCTCACCCCTCCCCAAATGCAGGACTTTTCTGGCCAGAGAACCACGCGTGATTTGCAGAGCGCCCGCAAATCACTCCTGGTGACTATTCCCTCCTTGCCCGAGTCTGCTTAATTTGTAAATAAGTTTCAGGGCCCCTTTTCACAGAACCCAGTTGAGCAGGTAATTTGTTGTTAGTGTTTGTTTAAATGTTGTGAACCATGCACTCAAAAATAGGAAAACTATACACAAAAGAGGCAAACATGGGAATACAACTGGAAATTACTGAGTTATAAAAACGTCAAAGAAGAGCAATTTGCAAAGAGGCATCAGTAATTGTCTCCTACATTAACGGAAATGATTTGCCAAGCCCAACACTTTTGTTCTCCCCAGGATGGACGGGCGCTTCGCCATGGACCTCAATGAACTGGATCAGGACATTTTTGTCAGGCTCTCAGCCCAGGCGGCTGCTCAGGACCCGGTGCTGGATCCTGCCTTGCAAACCTGCAGTCCTGGAGTGCGTTTTCATGGGGAATTGAGTGGATTTACCGTAGTCAGCCTGGATGAGAAGGAGACATATGCCTCTGAGCCTCAGCTTTGAGGGCATCTCCCAAGGATTCAAGGAAAGCAGCCGCAGCTGTCAATAGGAACGCTGAGTGAAAAGCCCAGATTGATGGGATGGTCTCCAGAAGGCCTGGGAGGGACACTGTGGCCCTGCTCATGCCACCATATGGTGAGGTGCTGTGGTCAGTCTGAGATGCCTGCTACACTTCCCCCCAACCCAATGAGGCTTAAACAAGTCCATCCCCTGCTGTTTAGCTCTATCATCTCCCCCAAAGTCACATTTCATAAATGAACTCTCATCATAGAGCCAGTCTGGCTTCTCATTCTGTTAAGAGCCAGTTTCCCTGCTGGAACATGAGAAGAAATATTTTGCCTCAGGTTCAGTCAGGCTGAAATGAAGCTTGAACAGACCTATTGTGGCTCTGTGGGGTCATATCTTTTTGCTTATCTTTTTCTGCCTAAACTTTAAAACTGATGTGCAAAGAGGCATGCTCAAATTCAGAACTTCAGACTCCTGCTCCTCTGTCTTCAGGGTTTTTTTTTTCCCCAAAAATCTTCTCTTGCATTCATACAGTCAAAAAAATAATCAAAATGACTGCCCAAATGTAGAGGCTGACACAGTGGGATGACTGCAGGTACCACAGCTGTAACCTGCTATGTTAATGTGTTAAGCCAGAGCTGGTTATTTTCAGAGCTGGGTTCTAACTGCTCACATTTACACCTGCAGGACTCTGCCCAGTCCCTTGCTTGTATTTTGAGAGGGAATATTTTTGCACAGACTGACTCAGTAAAGTGTATCTGGTGTTAGGGCTGCCAGAAAAATTTTATCTCAGATTTGCTCGCTATCCAGGGAAGCATAAAACCAACATCCACAGTACAACATTGCACTGCGGAAAAAACACTTTATGAGTTTCAAAGCATTATGCTTGCTTAAAAACACAGCTACTGGTGTAACATGTTGCTGGTGAGAGCCACAATAAAACCTGCAGGCTGCACTGAAGCCAAGATTTTACTGAAGGCTCTGCTTGTAATTTTTGTTGCTGAAGAAGTACCAACCACTTGTAACGAACCTGCAGCAGAATGTATTACAGTTCCAAGCACATTATTTTCGTAAAAGAATGGGCACTTATCTTTGCAATAAAAAAAAGTAAAATAAAATTCCAAATTTCAGACATGAAATTTTCTAATGAATGGATTAGGATCTACTATGCTAACCAATTAAAAATCATAATATTCTATTAATTTCAGGTGCAAATTCCTTTCTTCCCTCTACCATTTACCTCACAGTGGATATTTTTTTAAACTTAAAAGCAAAAGGAATATTTTTCACTTATCCTACAAAGGATTTTTTTGTTAAGCTGATTTCTTGTATCCCATGAACAGTATTAGGTAACAAGATAATATGGATTTTCCTTGCTGAGACTTATAAGATAGGATTAAATAACTGCTCAGGGCCTGATCCTGCCCTGCATTTTTCAGACTGTTATGCCTGGTACTGAGTAGCCCAGAGGCCAGCAAGCCCCCATGGAGCAAATTCCAGCTCAGAGTCTTCGAGAAGCAGCCACTTTGCAGGCCTCCCTACGGCAAGCATCACTCAGCTGCCTTGGCCAAGCAGGGTGCCAGAACCCAAACTTCACCTGGAAACACCAATACTATTCAGACCTCAGCTTAGAAGAAAAGTGACATTAATTTGCTTCGATATGTGCTGTTTTTTTGCTTAGGGAATTCATGGAAATCTGGATTTTGACATCCTTCACATATGCTGCCCTTTGCCTTCAAGCCTTTCAACAGTGCCAGCGGGATGGTCTGAAGAAAAGCCCAGCACACAAACAGGCTGGCTATTCACATCATATGGGGAAAATACAGAATTGGGCTGGCAATTTTCAGGTTTGGCTTTTGATATTTAGCAAAGTCAACCTTAGACAGGATCACAAGCACGTTAGGCCAGGATTAGGTGTTGGTGGGGCTAGCTGAGGGAGGAGGGAAGCTGACCTCGGCTGCTGTGCAGATGCTTTAAGAAGAAGGTACCCCAGGCAGAATGGATATGGAGATTAAGTTTGCCTGACATTTCCCATTTTTAGACACTGCTGTGACCCGATGCTTAGAACTTTGGGCTGAATCTTATTTGACACAAAAAGAAAGGAATATTTTTGGCAAGGAAAAGAGAATGTTGGATATTGTTATAAAGGGCGAGGATTACTGAGAATGATTGTTGCAACAAAATAACTACATCTTCTGGGCAGATCCTGCAGTTGTGATGCAGCTCCCAGAGATATTTCAGGGATTACAACAACAATAATTGTAAACATAAGAATAATTTACAAAATAATTACAAAACCATCACTACCAGCCCTGCTAGGAGCCCTGTGTTTGCATCTGATTGGCAGCAGTCAGGAGCTGTCACACACTGAAAAACATTCAACAGGTTAGACAAGAAAATGTGCAAAAACATTATCCTGAAAACTTTCTGAACAATAAAATAGTTCTTTTTGCACCAAAATGTAATTGTAGGTTGAAGTTTTGTAAGGAAGCAAAGCATGTAAAGGGATTTAGATCCCATTGATATGCAATGTCTGTCTTAATTCCTTCAGATAACTTTGAAAATTGTGCTGTGAACTTTAGAGCAATACCTAGATCAGCCAAACACGTCAATAAGGAAAGGTTCCTAATTTGAGGAAATATTTCCAGTTCTATAAAAGTTTGCTATTGATTTATGAAGACAGGATTTAATCCTTCCCCGTGTGTTTCTATTTTTAGTTTCAGATGGTTACTGAGTGTGTGATGAATTTAATGCACTGACCATGTTAGGTACTTTCAACACTCTTCTGTTTCTTTGAAAATACAACAAAATACAGTTTTAAAAAGTTCTTTAAACCCTTTTTAAAAAGGAAATTTCATTATCTCTTGCTGTTTTTTTATAAGTGGAGCAAAAATAATGGAATATATGTGTGTGAGTGAGTAGGAAGGGAGCAGTTATGCTCTGCATCCTATCGTGTGCTCAATAGGATTTTATTTACAGAGTTGTTTATATTTGGACTTGTAATTTGTATTCACTGATTAGCATAACTGATAAATCCACTTATTTGCCCCTTTTCTATTTTTTCCCATATTTTTTAGAAAGCCAGTACTTTCTTTTTTCACCAGATCTGTTAAGGTTCCTTCTTTGATCTACCAGTGTGCCCTGTAGTCACAGCAACTGAATCCAGCTGACAAAAGGAATTTCAAAAACATTGAGAGATTTTTAGGAGTTTTGCCACTATTGCCATAATCCTCTGTCACAACCAGAAGCATCTGCTGCTGAGTCAGAACATGTCATGCCTCCTACCTTGTCTCCTGACCAGGAGTAAATACACATACACTGCTGCCCTTCATTTTGAGCCTGGCCATCTGCAGTGATAAGAGCTGTGGCTGCAAGGTGCCTCTATGGGCTGCCCTGGATCTCTGTGGCAATCTATGACTTCTCTTTACATGAAATGCTGACATTTTAATCTGTAGAAAGTTGACACAAGATGATTATTAGGTACTAGAAATAAACACAGATGCACTCAATGTTTTCTCTCATAATAGTGTGAATTTCCATTTTGTTTTAAAATAAATAATATGTCTGCGAAACGTGGCTCCTGAACATATTTTTGGAGGTACTTCTGCTTTATTGTTAAGCACATCCTTAATTTTATTGCCTAAGGTTTTCCATCCCACTTTTAGTTTGCAGCTCTAAAGACTCCAGCTGAGACTGTAAGGAGTTCTTCCTGATTTAGCACCATCCTTGCTGACAAAGTCTCAAAATTAAAAAGTGCAACTCAGGGCTCTAAGCTGGGTAAATCAACTTTCCTGTACAAGACCTTCAGCTGTGTCTTCATCTCATTCAGTGCTAGGGTGTTTCTCAGCAGACATTGTAATCTTCTGCTTGTAAACTACTTACAGTGTGTCCAAGGTACTTTCTGAAATATACTTGTATTAAGCTCAGCAAGTGTACCTGAGTTTGTGAAATGAAGGGACCAGGAGATTCTGGTTCTCTAATCTGTCGTCATATGGGAGTCATTCTGGATATGCAAAGGTCTGTCGTGAACTTTCATAAATCTTGTTTAGTAAATCTTTTCTGAGTCAAGGAAGTGTGTATGCACCACGGGTTTATTAAATAGCATCATTCTGTGTATTGGTTCCTCTTCCACCCTATTTTTCTTCTTGACTACAGCAGAACACTGAAAATGTTCTTTTAAAAATTCATGCACAGTGACTCATGGTTCCTTTGCAGATGGTGATAGCTGGGTGAGAGTCCAGCACTATGTACATGTAGATAACTCCTTTATTTATGCATGTGTATATATACATAGACTTTCATTATTGGTTATGTGCAACTAGATTTTTATTCTCCAGTTTTGAATTTGCTGACTTTTGTCCATTTTGTATCAAAAGATAGTTCTGAAAGCATTCATAGATGGTTTTAATTCTGACCGTTCCAGACAATTTTGTATCATTAAAAAACCCCACTACTTCACTACTCACCTTTTTCCAGACCATTCATAAATATGTTGAACATCTGGATGCCTGCAGGATTTCATTAGCAATTACCTTCCACAATTTATCACTACTTTTTGTTACAAATGTTTTGAGCAGTTATTAATCCAAAGAAGGATCTTCCCTCTTATCCCATTAAATCCTACCTACTTTAAATGAATCTGATAACTGACCTCATCAAAAGATTTTTAGAAATCTAAGAACATTACATCAAATATGTGACCTTTATCCACAGGCATATTTTCTGCTTTGAAGAATTTTATTACACTAGGAGACGTAACTTCTCTCTATGAAAACCATTTCAACCCTATTTCTACCAATGCTTGAGACAGAAGTCAGACATACTAATCTCTGGTTCTCCAGACGTGCAACAGATCCTTTAAAAACCAGGTGTCACATGAACCTCTCTCCCTTCCTCTGATCATGAGGCTGATTTTAATAACTTATTTAAAAATTTCAAATCTACATTTGCTAGGGACTTCTTGGGGAACACTGTCTATCCTGGGGATTTGTCACAATTTATTGTAATGACCCATTCTGTAATTTCCTCTGGGGCTGGGAAGAGCTTACAGCTTATGATTAGGAACCCGTATGCAGGGGAAGAAATGTGGTTTGGATTTCCTCAAGCAGTTGAAGGAATGGGATGTGGATCTCTTTCTTCCAGCATGGGAGCCTTGACCCCTGTTAATTACTGGTGTGTGTACACTACATCTTGTGTTCTGCTGATTCTTACTAGACCAAACCCTTTTTGAGGTGAATAGGCTGAGGAATGGCTGTTTTACGGTTTTGGCATAGGCTAAATGTCCTGTGAAGGCTGAGATGGGTCTGACTGAGCATGGATACAGAAGCTCAGCTGTTTAGGGACTTGGATGTTCAGAGTGAGGTGTCTGTAGAATTTGGGAGCTGTACACTTGAGTTCTACTTTTATCTGCATATCTGCCATGTTATTTCTATACCTACAGTAAGCAAAGAGGAGTGAACTTATTAACTGCAAAGAATTTTTTTTTAGCAGAAAAATCATTCTTGTAAGGATGTGTTTTGGTAAAGCCCACGAAAGTGGAATAATGAAATTTTTCATCATTAATATGTTACTCAAACCAAATTTGTACCTGGAACTTTACTGTTACAAAGAAACGGTTAGTCATTTCTGCACGTTTTCATGCCAGACTCTAGTTGAAATCTGGCCTTTGGATTTACAGTGCTTCAGTACCACACGTAAATAAAAGCAGCAGAACATCCTGGCTTTGTAGTATCTACATTATGGCGTGGTACCTACCAAAATCAAATCCCATGCATCTCTTAAATGAACGTTTCCTGTAACTCCTATCTATGTATAACCAGGCATTCAGGCAAAGGGTTGTTTTTTCCCTTAAATGTATTATTTGACTTATTAGGAAGCAATATTCAAGGTTATATCCAGAAACTCCACACTTAAGAAAGAAGTTGTTTAGGCAAAAAGAAGTCAGAGAATGACCTGCAGCTTTATCTGAGGCACGGTGGCCCAGCGTGTACAAAGCAGCCAGACGGTGGATCCCGCTGGGACCTCCGTGGAGTGACACGCCTGCCTGCTGCACAATTCCCATTTTGCTCTCTACTTTTGTCACTCCAATGCAGATGGACAACCTCTACATTTTGCAAGTGTGCAAATGGTTGCAGACCACCGAAGGTGACGTTGTCAAATGTATTATTTCACTCTTGATCTTAATGTACATGCAAGAGTGTCTCTTTACGTGTATGCTTTAAAGAGCTTAATCTAAGAGGCAGCTCGTAACAACAGCTTTCATGGTCTCTTACTACTACTGTTTTGGAGTTTCACTAACCATGATCAGTGTAATGATCTGATAGGACAGTATTATATTTTGTAATATAGATTCAGGACATATTTGCAGTAATGGAAATTAATATCAAAAGATTGTGACCCAGCTTTTCAAAAGCAGCCTGCATCATTTACCATCACTTAAATTCTACTTAGTTTTCTCAGGAAGAAAAATTTCATTTCTCTCATAACAACATTTGCAGATTTTTGCCTCTGCCCTCCAAGCCTGAATGACTGACCTTTTCCCATGGAGCACTGAAGCGGGGAAAATTACTTCATGTCATCCAACTCATGAAGTTCACAATAGCCCATGTAGGCAGAGTTTTTCAGAGCATTATGGCTTAACACAGCGAAAGGTGACATCAGGGGATGAGGTGAGGATGCTGACAGAGGGAAGAGAAGTTCTGTACTAGTAGCAGGACTTTTATTGTCATCACAAGAAATCCTGCTCAGAGGAAATACAAACTCCATAACTGCAGATGTTCGTGTCTTAATCCCAAAACCTAAAGGGAGGGAATCTAGCTGGTACTTTGTACATGTGGCGAAGTCTCAACAGTTGCTAAAAAGCATGGGGAGTCTCAAAGTGTCAACACTTCACAGCTTCCTTTCTGAGCAGAATGAATCCCATGCTGTGTGGATTTACCTTGCAGTGAATTGACTGGTGATGTACTGAGACAGGAGAGATCCAAAGCAAGAACAAAAGTGAGCAAGGGCCTGAAGAGCTGAGGAGAGGAATGGAAGAGGAAATGTGATATCTTTGCCAAGGAAAATAAAATAGTAGTGCTTGAAAAGATAGACTAAGATTGCAGTGTAATACAGGGCAGTGTGCTGTGGAGAGAGACAGGAAAATGCTCATGTGACTGCAGAACTCCCTGAGCTGGTACTGCATTCCCCACTGTGTTGTGAGGTGTGTGCAGACAGGTAATTGTGTAGAAAACCATGCAGGTATTTGGGACAATGGTGCATTGATGGCTCTGCTTGGATCAGTAGGGCTTTCATACCATGCAGCACAAAACCATAGAAAACCATGTGTAAAGACAGATCGTTGTTCATCTCCTTTCCTAAACCAGAGGCAGAGTTTCTATAATGTTTTATCATGAGAAATATTCTGGGGAACAAAAGGACTCAGATGCTACTCATAAAAAGCCCCTTCTGCTTTGCATATGTGGCTTAATTTCAATTTGACACACTGTAAAATACAGATCGTGGTAGAATACTGGAAATGCCACCTCAAATTTCACAGTAATTAGTGGAAATCTGATTTCTAACTGTATGCAAACCCCTGAAACTACTGCTCATGCACTGGTGTTAGCATCAGTCTGTTTGTGTGTTATGGAAGAAGGTGGAAGATTTTTTTTGGACAATTCCAGAAAGGTAGAACCAGGTCAACACCCAGTTCCTCCACAGGTAATGGGGAAATAAGCTGGGAAAAAAAAATAGAGAGAAAGACAAAAAGACAGAAATACACAGAGACATGAACAAAGATTAATATTGGTAACTGAACAGTCTGATTTTAAAGTGGTGAGCCACCAGTAAAGTTAGGAACATCACTGCATGATCTGCAGTTTTTTAGACTAGGGCAGACAATATTGATTTAGCCTAAAGAATGATAAAGGCAGGAGCTATGAAATTCCTGAAAAGACAACCTGTCTGTTCCTCTCCAAATCTTGCCCTAAAAGTCTTAACAATTGTTTTCCTTTTTTTTTTTTCTTTTTTTCTTTTTTTTTTTTTTTTAAATAAATCTTGACCTTGCTGCATTCCAGGGACTCTTAGAGATGGATTAATGGCATATTTAGCTGTGACCAATATGTTATAGCCAAACTCCTGAGTCATCTGCAGTCTCCTGACTAGTGTGAATTGAGGCTTGCCAAATGTCTCTTTAACTTGTATTTGCTCCACACTAGGTTTGTTTCTTATACTTCAAGAAAGAGGATATTTTTTTCCTGTGAATACTTTCTTTTTTTCTCTAAACAGTTTCAGAATTTTTATTGACTAAAACTACAGGAAGAAAAAGTGTGATTGTTTTCCTCTCTCTTTCTCTCTCTTTTATTTTCACAGTTTTTACAATAGGGATTTTATTTTCAGCTCATTTAATCAGGTTTGTATGTTGAAATACAAATTTAATCCACTTTGCTTCCACCATTCTCCTAAGCAGAAGTACACTACAATTTTGATGAGATAGAAAACTCCTATAAATTTGCAGAGAATTTATGGATTTATGGTCATATAATCATTTGAAGAGAGAAATTGCATGCTGGGTTAGTTTCCTAATCCCAAAAAAGAAAGAAAGGTGTTTTTCTCCCACAGATCTGGGTACTTTGTGATCTTGGGAGGAAACCAGTGGGGTTCCCCTGTGTGTCTTGTTCTGATGTAGGTACATTACTTCCCAGGAAACAGAAACTAGATTCCTGTCCAGTCAGTGTGTGTGTGTTTGTAGAAAAAAAAAATCCCTTCAATATCTTCAATTTCCACTTATAAACACTGAAGACCATTCAATTTTCCTTATAAAACCAGGGTTACACAAATTTTAGCACAGTGCTGATGACCAGCCTTACTTTCAGCAAAGATTAGGAAAGCAGCAGCCCTTGGATCAGGCTCAGTATTTATTGTGGAATGGCATGAAACACATTGTACTCTGTGCCTTAATACAGGTGAAATAAAAAAGTGGTTAATATTTATTAAACTCAAATACAACTGATTGTCCAGCCCTTACAGGGATGAAAATATGTGTTTTCACAATTTTTCTGTAAATAACTGTTGCCAATGCAATCCCCAAACACTGCTACAACTCTAAAAAGAGAAATAAAAACTCCCTTTTTGTTGATGGATGATTTACCCACATTTTAAAGAATTTGTGAATTAACAGATAATGTGCTGCTTATGTACGTATGTCTGTACTTGCTTGTACTAGATGATGGCTATCACATAAATAAAAACCTCAGTGGAATAAATCGGAAAATATTCTGCGTGTTTAATGTTAGCTAACAGCTGAAAAAAATGGCAAATCCATTAAAAAAATCTTGCTCTTTACTTTCACTCTTGTATTTGCATTTGTCTTAGGGAAAAATTGCCAATTGATGATGAAAATAATACAAATTATTGTAGGACGCTCGTGTGTTTTCCTGATTTCATCGCAGTTTCCACCCAACTTCTCAGATCCAAGTCTCGAGGATGGAAAGTACCAGGAGTGCTTGTATTCCCGGATTTCAGAGGGTCTGTGATCCTGCCGGGGGTTTATGGGGTAGCCGGGCCCCATTCCCCTTTCCTATAGCGCTATTGACATCTAGCGGCGAGCTCAGGTCCTTCACGAAGCTACAGGAGAAAATTTAAATAAAAGTCGGGAGGGAAGGCAGAGGGGGGTAGGAGCGAATATGTACGTATTTGTTTCCACCCAATACCAGCAAGCAACCCCTCCAAGACTAAAGAAAGCTTTCCCGGTTCTTTCTCATCCCAACCTGGCCACTACGACTCTCCCAGAACTGCAGGTCCCATGTGAAATTCATGCAGCCCGCTCTCTGTTTTTAGGTTGATAATATCAAAGAAACTCATAACCTCTGAAGCTGAAACAATACACAGAGAGTTCAGGACAGCGCAGTCCCCTCGTTCACAACCAAGTGGCACAAACTCCTGGTGACCAAACTTTGTCTTTCTGAGGAACAACTCGGTCCCTACAAAAAAAGAAGAATGAAGTGAGGACTGTCAGCTCCCAGCTGAAACCAAACATTTCTCGCTGAGGAGATTTCTAAATCTTCTGTAGGAGCTCCAAGGGGAGGGAGGCAGGGAAAAGAGAAAAGGAAGAGGAAGCAGACCATCTAATTGTAGGAGAGATGTCTGCTTCACTTAGAGCTACCCTACTGACACTGCCAAGCACTTCTTCTGCCTCTGACAGTGCTGGGCACTGACTCAAGCGTGATGCTGTGACAAGCAGAGATCGAGGGGCCATATCAGGGCCAGTGGCTTGCTCTAAAGCCCTTTGCTCTTTTACTGTGAATAAAAGTTAGAAGCAGAACCTATGTAATTTATCTTTGCTGTTCCATCTGAACATCTTTCCACCTCCTTTCTGAGAGGCACCACGGAAATAATTCCCTTACCCCTCCCTGTGGATGCCTTTGCTATTAAAGCAGAAGCAGTGCCTGGGACCAGGACATGTGGGGAGCCCTGGCAGCAATGCAAGGCTGACCCACACCCCAGGATCCTAGGGGCTGCTCTCTGGAGCCAGCCTTTCCAGGGGCTCCTCTGGCTTATTGCACTGCACCTGCCCCATCTAAGGTGCACCAAGGATATTGGACAGGATGCCCTTTATTGAGCATCCCCCTCTCTTGCTCCATCTTTGCCACAGTCACAGTACATAAGACGAGAGTCATAGATAAAAGTATGAGAGGGAGGAAACTATACTGGCTCAAAAGATCCTGATTAGGGTCTCTTGGGAAATCTTGCTTTGACCGAAAGTGAATAATTTTTGTTCGATTTTGACCTCAATATAATTTTAATATATTTTATTATATATAATAAAATTTCTAAATGTCACAGCACTAAAGGGGAAAGATATCCCCCCTTTTTTTTTTTAATTACAACCTGTTAGATAACGTGGACTTTAAATTTTCAGTTGGGATGAAAGAAACTTTTCAGAATACCATATTTTTCCATGAACTAGGAAACCTTAGTTTCACCCGGACTTTGCTGAAACTAATAGGGATTCAAACAGCTATTTTGGATTGCTTTGTTGTGCTATTATAGGTAGCAGCTCCATTGAATAGCCAGAATGTATTCCTCAAGACCAAGCTGAGAACACCAGATGAGATTCAAAACCATTTTCTTCTAGAACATCTTCTAGAACACATACATGCAGAAAAGAAAATAGAAACATGATCTTAATATATAGATTTAGCAGAGTTCTTTGAAGAGATTCAAGAACTGCTGTTTTATCTTAAACCCTGGAAGACTGATAGGATCATTGTATGTGCCCAGCCCAGCAATGATCACTAACCTAATGGATGACTAAAGGAGGACAACAATTCTCAAGCTTTGCTGTTTCTTGTACTACCCCTAATAAATTGTGTTAAAGGAAAAGAGTGGAACATTAAGATCATCCATCATCATTAGCTCATGTACAACTTGTAAACTGCTGAAATGGAATAGCTCTGAGCTTTCCCAGCATAACTTAAATGTTCAGAGCAAGTTTCTCTAATTATGTGCCCCTGGATAAGGAGTAAAAAGGGAATTTCAGACTGGAAAGTGCTGCTGTTTCTAAAGAATCAGCATCAGCATCTCTCCACAGCAGTTAAATATGCAGCAGTAGAGTTCTCTGGGGTCTCTGGCCAGAAGCAAGTTGTGCTCCAGTTCTCCTGTAAGGCTGCCTCTTAGTTAGATTTATATGTTTTGTATTTCTTCATCTCCTGTTCCTAGCTCTTCAAAATGCATTTACTGGCAGCAACTTCAACCAATTCACTAATGAAAGTATGAGGATAATATTTTTAAATTTCTCAACAAACTTATGAGAAGGAAATTATATTATTTTTAGACAAGAGGTAAAAAGGGGGGGAAAAGTGATCAGAGAAAACAAGCCTCAGGCAAAAGAGAAATTAGAGTTGAAGTAATCTAGGCCAGTTCTGTACAACCTCATTGCTGTATTTAAAGAGGGGTCTTGCAGAGCAAGCTAGACAGGAGTCAACACTCTAGTGGTGGTACTGCAATTTCTGTTACACTTGGAAGCAACTTCTGGAGGATAACTAATCTATTGAGAAGGAGAATTTAGGGTTATAGATTGATTTCAGTTTTGTGTACGATTAATCCTAAATTTTTAATGGGATTTTTTTCCTATTACTTGTCCTGTCAGCCACAGACCCAGAGAATGGGTTATTCCCTTTTTTTCCTTCAACAGACTTTTCTATATTTGTCTCCATATGTGTCTCATATTTCTCATGTCTCATGAGTTCTCATCTCATTGTTCTTTTTTTTCTCCACACTTTCAAATCTCAGCTCCTGTCCTGGTTTTGGCTGGGATTCCTGCAGCTTTTCTGAGTCTGTTTTCATGCTTCTGAGGGAATTCTTACTGTTCTCACCAAGTCTGTTTTCAAATAGGTCCCATTAAGCACAGAAAGCCAAAAAGAGTATTCCAGCAAGGAGCAGAGAATAACACTCCCTATATTTCAGGCTAGATTGTTTATACACCTTGATGTGTTGATACAGCAGGATGTTGTTAAATCAGCTTTGCCCTGTGTGGCATCATCATCCCACTCATTCTTCTCCAGCCAGTGTTACCAACCAAACAGGAGACAGGTTGTATGTACCTCTTACATTTTGACACTAAGCTGCTGAGAGCTACTCAAATATTTTTCCTGACAAGTTTCATATCCACCCATGGAAGTTCTATCAAGGCAAAAGTTTCCTTTGCTTTTTTTTTAGAAAAACATCACGAAGTCCTCCCACTGAAGTTCACTACAGTCAGAAGATATCACATCTACTGTCCTTCTACCCATAAATCTTGCTGTTCTGCCATTAAAGCAAAGGAAATTGAATTATTTTTTCCAAATAATTGCTTATACAGAATATATTAAGACTCAAGTGGTGGGAGATAAGGAACATTTAAGAAGCCATACCCAAAGCTCTTAGTGCAGTACCCAACTCTTGAAATCACATAAAAATAACAGCAGATATGTCTAGTATATTGCACAGTGAAAATTCTCACATCACATATCCCTACACTTGTTAACCTGGATGACATGGAGATGGATATTTATTTCTATCTGCATTCGTAGCCTGAGCTCCATCTCCAGAGTTTGCTAGTGCACTTTCTGGTTATTTGCACTATACTTACACTTTAGTGAGTATTTACCCTTAATAAGAGTTCATTTTCAGGAAGGGCTTCAGAGCCCAGACTGACTCAGCTCAATTAACTTATGGATTGAGACTATAAGGACCTTAATCCATCAGGCAGACAGTCGCCCATTAGAATTGCAAAAAGTGCTGGGAGTCTTCTGCAGCAGCTGCAGCAACGTGATGGGGCAAGTTCAGCCTACTTTGTACAAATGAACCAGCAGGAAATTGTTTAAGTTAACAGAACCCTTTGAAACGTTGTTGAATATATGGAACACTGTAATCCACATATATATACATAAGCACAAGAAGCTGACAAAAAAAATTCATCCTTCGCGTTGCTTTTACTTAAAATTGCTTAAAATCTTTGTGACTAACTGAAGTGCTGAGGACATTTTACATAGAAATGGTGAGACTTTAATCAAGGGGAATCACAGAATCATAGAATTGTTTAGGTTGGAAAAAGGCCTTTAAAGTCATTGAGCCCTATCATTAAATTATACAACCTTACAACACAAATTACAATCCAATGTGCAGCTAACAACAGAAGTAGCAAGAGGTGATTGAGAAGGTGTCCTGCTTCCAGCTGGGATAGAGTTAATTTTCTTCCTAGTAGCAGGTACAGTGCTGTGGTTTTGATTCAGTATAAAAATAATACTATTATTATCATTATCATTTTTTACTTAATTTCAATTATTAAACTGCATCTTAGCCCATGAGTTTTATCTTTTTCTGATTCTCCACCCTATCCCACTGGGGGTGTGGAACGAGAAAGTGGCTATATGATGCTTAGTTGCTGTCTGGAGTAAAACTGTGACAGAAGGTGAAGAGAAGTGGTAAGAGGCAAGTTTTTCTATATTCAACTAGATGACACTTTTAGAACAGCAGATGGCTCCTAAAACATTTAGTTTAGCATGACAAAGAAGTTATTATCCACATGAAAAATAAAAATCCAGAATCTGAAAGCCAGAATTTTTTCTCTCTATACTGCCATAAGCATTTCATAAGGGGCCAAGGAAGGATAAACTGATTTAGATTGAGAAGGTAACACAAAAATTCTGGCTATTCCAAGGAAAAGTAAAATTATAAGCTTCAGTCAAGGACATATACAAGAACACTGTGTTCAGCTCTGGAGGCTGCAGTGTTAGAATGACATGGACCTGTTTGAGAGTGTCCAGAGGAGGGACACAAAGATGCTCAGAGGGCCTGAAGCATCTTATGAGACAGGGCAAGAGAGTTGAGGTTGCTCAGCCTAGAGAAGAGAAGACTCTGGGGAGACCTTACAGCAGCCTTTCAGTATCTAAAGGGCCTACAGAGAGCAGGGGAAGGACTTTTTACAGGAGCATGAGTGGCAAGATATGGGGAACGGTTGTAAATTGGAAGAGGGGAGATTAAACACTTAGATTAAATGTTAAGAAGATATTCTTTATTGTGAGGGCAATGAGGCACTGGCACAGGTTGCCCAGAGCAGCTGTGGATGCCCCATCCCTGGAAGTGTCAAGGAGAGGGTGGAGGACCTTGGGGCAACCTGGTCTAGTGGAAGGTGTCCCTGTCCATAGCAGGGGAGGTAGAACTAAATGATCTCTATCATTCTTTCCAGCCCAAACCATTCTAGGGTTCTATGAGCAGAGTAAGAGCAAAGCAATCTCTGACGAGGTGTCTGACAGGGACCCTCCAGTGTCACAATTGCAACATCCAGAGCAGCACAGGGCCCACACATGGGCCTGTTTCCAGGAAGCACTGACCACAGAGCAGAGGAATAATTTTCTGCATCTAAGCAAAGAGCCTCCAACGTCCAGCACAGTGTCACCCAGACACCCACAGAATGTCCCCTTGTGGGACTGCACAGGGGTGCTTGGGGAGGGCGGAGAACGAAGAGCTGAGGGAGCTGTGCACAGAGATGCTTTGCATAGTGCATTTGGTGGAAGTCCTCTGGATTATTGTTTCTTTAAGCAGCACTGATCAATGATGGACCTAGGTACATGAGCTTGACCTCAGACAAATCACAGTTTCAGCGTTTTCTAACTGAAAACACATATGGCCTTAATAAGTAGACAGAGAATTTGGTTTAACACTGGTTTTAGATTTCTTTTTCTCTTGTGTTTTTAAATCAGTTTGAAATATGCTAAACCCCAGTAATTTCTAGACTTTTTCTCTCTGTAGAATTACAGGTTTGTGAGTGGGAAAGATTTCACTGACACCCACTTTAAGACTTTCAGTGAAGAAGGCAATTAAGCTGGTGACATGATTTTTTTTTTTACAGGAATCAAATTAATTTCTTCTCAGCAATTAAAAAGGTAAATTTGATCTTCCCAGACAGGAGCATTTCCATTTAATTAAGTATCAGCTCTATTGACTTTAAAATTTCTAGAGTCCAAGAGATTGTTTAAGGATTATACATGGTGTCCAGGGAGTAAATTGAACAGTAGCCCAGAAAACTCAGTATTTTCAGGTTTGCATAAGTTGCTCTATAAATGATCCTCTGCTTCTTCCTTAAGAAGAAAGCAGAATATACAACCCTGTTGATAGCAAAAGCACAAACTTTGCTGCTATCTATTTTCTACTCAAGCATGGTCTGACAAACCATTCTAGAGAGTATTTGAGAAGGGGTTGTTGGATGTTGAAAGCTACAATAATATTTACACGGATTTCCAACCTTTGCATCAGAACTTTACCTCCAAGAAGATTAGGTGCAGATAAGCACCTAAAGACTGAATGCATAATCCCACGCTATCAAACTATCAATCTGGCAATTGCTATCAAACTGGCAATCACTATCACCCCTGAAACCCTCTTTTAAGGGAGGAACAAAGAAAAGCACAGAGTAATTTCCTAAAAAGTGTTTTTTCACCTTGGCACTGAAACTAGTGTCAGCTTTCATCATTCAGACCTGCTCAGATTCTGCTCAAGAACTGACTTGTGCCAAAGGAAAACTTGGGAATCTTCATGAGGGTGCAGAACCTGCTGCTCTACCCCTACACATCCCCTTTGCTGGAGATGCAGCACCAAACAAAAGGCACAGTCCCATCAAGATCAAAGGTTTCAGCAGGTTAACTGAAATGGCTGCAAAACCTTTGGCTTAGGATATGAACAACTGTGGGTGGGTGTTTAAGGAAGCTCTTCCTGGATTTCAGGACTTGTTGCATAAAACAAAAAGACAGTTCTTTAACCACTACTCTTTTTCAGTAACTCACACATCCCTCAGTAACTCAGCAATGCCTCTGTGCTTCCCAGCAGGAACTACATAAACATAAAATCCATCTGTTAAATGCAGTCTTTGCTAATTGTTCAGCTCTTTACCATGCCAGGATATATTCTTGCTTAGACAGAGGCTTTAACTGGAAGACATTTTTGCCAAACAGCAGTTTGCAATTCAATATTGTAAACAACTAGTCCTGTTTATTTTTCAAGACAGATTGGTGGCACTCACAGAAAGGGTGAGGAAAGCAAGTCTCTGCCTTGACAGCTACGAAGTTGCTGTAGGTTTTTTGTTTGTGCTTTCTGAGACTTCAGCAGGAGGTTTTCTGGCTCCCAGAGGCAGTGTATTACATACTTAATGTTTTGTTAAAAAGCTCTATGCTCTTTTTGCTTTTTCTTGCCAGCTCATGAAAAGCAGAGTTCAGTGGTGAGGGCATTCACTCAGGCTTTTCAATATGACAAAACTGCAGTGTGAGTTCAAAACAATACAAGTTACCATCCATACTGCACAAGCCCCTGCATGAACAGTGATTTGTTATGTGAAGTATTACACACATAATGGATGAAATTACACATAATTCCAAATGCATTCACCCATTTTATTGTTTTCTACAAAGAAAAGGTAACAAATAAAAATAATGCACATCACCAGTTTCTTCACAATAACGGTAGCTGTATCATCTTTAGCCGGTATTTCTGAAATGAAAAAAACCCTTATATCATTTTAAGGATTGCATTATAAAGGTTCAGAGCTTAAGAAATAAATATCCAAACACCTATTCGTGTCCCTAGCAAAGTTTTTGAAGACCTAAGTTGTTGCTTCGTGTGTCACATTTCATACAACTGATCAACAGAGGGCAGCAAATTCCTTGCAAAACGCAGGAACACCATAGATTTAAGAGATTAGTTTAAACAAAGTGTAGCAATGATTATATTTCTTAGATTCAAAAAGGTAGTAGAGAAATACGTGATTTACAAAGTGTCCACTGTTAACTCGGCAAGTTCTTCAGTGCTCTGTTAAATCAGTTGAAATATAAAAGCTCCAAGTCAACAGAGCACTTCCCAACATCCTAAATTTCTGCTTAATGAAATTTCAGCTTGATAAAAGTGTCTGCTTTGCTTTAAGCATAGATTCATGAAACTGGAACAAAGGATTGGAGGAGCTTTTTTGAATTTACGTTAAGTTTTGAGAAATATTAATCTTTTTGCAGTGTTTTTGGATAATTGAGAAACCTCTGCCTGCCCAGACCTCCCAGCCTCCACACGAGATCCCATCTCCAGCTGAGCCTCAGCAGCTGCTTAAATGGCAATTTCTCTGCCACTGACTGCACCCGAGGCTGACTGTCCCTGAGGTCTTATGTTGGTCAGGGAGAAACATTTTACACAAGAGTTCTATAAAAAACCATAATAACTAAAACTTGGTTTCAAGTGGAGTTCCTGAGGTTGGATTCTCAGTATCCAATGTAGTGCAAATTGAAGATTTCCCTGTAGCTGAAAAATCCCAAATATTTCTTCTTCAGTGTGTACGAGGGAAGGAGCTCCTGATGAATTCTCTCACCCACTAGAAATTATAAAATCTGGGGTTTTTTTGTTTTTTTTTTTTTTTTTTTTTTCTATCCAACTACTTGCCTACTCAAATNCGAGGGAAGAGCCCCCTATGAAATTCTCTCACCCACTAGAAATTATAAAATCTGGGGTTTTTTTTTTTTTTTTTTTTTCTTTTCTTCTATCCAACTACTTGCCTACTCAAATTAAATTAAAACTTTTGAATCCTTTAGTACTCAGTCATAATCTGCAGAAATTAGACAGCATGTTTAACCAAAACATCCCAAACCTATTTTCTAGGGGTTGGGAGATAGAAATGACACATTGTGGAAGATATAAACCTAATTTTATTAAAAAAAATGTTTTAAAGACTTTTACAGAATAAGAATTGCTTTTTCATGGGGAAATAAGTTTATATTTAAGAGGTATTAAGCTTCTATAGATGGAGGTTTCAGGAATGTAACCAATATACCTGGAAAACTGCTTTTCTGTTTTTGTCCTACCTGGGATAGTAGAAATTGTTTGAGAAAACAAACTAAAAAAACCCTTCTAATGAGGTAAGTTTACCTCTTTACAGAATTGTATTTTTTGGGACAACATTGTATTCATAATTTGATATTTATCTACTGCCCCTTTTTCCTCTGCTGCTTTATAAAAGTGAAGTTTGATTCCACCACAGCTCAGGAAAAGTGTTACCTGCTCATGTAAAAAGTTTGAATTTGTCCATCAGAACAGAAGAAAATGCATAGCATAGAAAGGCTTAAGAAACTCATTTGATATTCAAAGGGATAGAAGTAAAAATATATGTAAGTACAAAAACAACAGTGGAAATTCTACTGTATGTTTTAAACCAAGAATAATTTATACAAGGAAAGTGCTCAATTATTTATAATCCACCTTTTCTCTCACCAAACCTATCTGTAAGACAGACAGTGAAGGAGCAGATTTTGGACTTATTTAGGCACCTTAATGTAATGAAAAGCCTATTCTTGAGGGTGTGTGCTTACTCATTCCTATTGCTTAAGCGTCTATCTTTATATTAGATTGTTTTTATGACAGTAACACAGAATTAAAGATCGGAACATTGAAAATAGTAGATCCAAATGTATTTGAACAGCAGCTAAGAGGGGAGAAAACAAATCTAAGTACGTCTATCTGCTACAGGTGATCTTTTTCTTCCTTCATTCGGCATTTTAATGACTTGTATTTATCCCTTCAGTTATAACCTCCTGAAAGGCATCTTAGAAACGCTCACATCACTTATGTAGAAGGATTTATTATTTTCTTCTCATTGTCCTGCAAAACCCCAAGTCAGGCACATTGCTTGATTTTGTCCCTGCTGATACCACTAACACACCACAGAGTGTTACTCTGATTTACCAGTTGTTTAACAGCAGTTTTAACAACCCATTGCAAACTCTAGTGATGTTGAAAATGCTGAAGACATTCTGACAGGATATCCCCAAGGAAATACATTGCGCAGCTTGGTTTATTATTCTCTCTTCAATCCATGACAGGCATAGAAGATGGTTTTATTCTTACTTTATTCTAAAAGTAAGTTTATAAAATAGATTCCAAACTCACCCTTCTCTAAGAATCTTGCTATGTTGCTTGAATCAAGTGAAAAGAAAACAAGGCAAAGGCTTTTTAACAGGCTCTATTCCTGTTCCTATTTCTGCACTGTTAAAGGAGAGGGCTGCATCCTTCAGCAGGCTCAGACATCCTTCTTTGCTTTTTGTTAGCCTAAATAACATGCAAGGAAACAATGTAAATTCTAGACAAAATGGACAACAACCCATAAAGTTATTCCTGGCAAAAATAACATAAGAACAATAAGAAACATACCTGGAAATCAAGTCAATAAAACAATCAATAGGAATAGAAAACAAATTGAATGAAACTCTAAGAGGCAATACCCCAAGAGCTAAATAAGACACAGAGAAAGAAGGAAGCCAGCATTTGGGAGGCACAGTACATGGATGTGTTTGGGTGAGGCTGCACAGCAACAGGGTCTCAGCTTTGCCACCAAGCTCTCTGAAATACAGGTTTGTAGCAATTACATAACACTCAAATCCAGCAGAGGTAGCAGCTGCTAGCTATGGCTCCTTACCCAAAGAGAACCAAAGACCAGAGACCTGTTGAAAGGCAGTGTTTAATTAATGCTGCATACAACAAATACACAAGGCAATTCCTCTAGTTGTAGTGCTGCTGAAGTAGAAGTATTTAAAAACTAAACATGAGAGCTGGTGAGGACCTTTTCCTTCTCAGCTGAAGAGCGGGAGAGTAAGGTCCCAGGAGGTGACAGAAAGTCCCAGTTACACCAGCACAAACAATCAAGTGCAGCAGCACCTAGCAAAAGCCATTCCCTTGAAATAAAGGAAGATAAGCACAAAGTGTTCTCTCTTGAGTGGAAAAGCACAAGTGAATAGTTGTCTGAACAAGCTTGTGTTTTACATTAGCTGTATTAAGGTAAGGAAAATGTATAAAGCAATTATTTTATTGGAGAATTTGGTCTGAGGCTCCTGATTTATGTGGATTACAGGCATATAAAGAAGATGGAAGTCTTTGTAATGAGGTTTTGGTACCTTAACTTACAACAGACATGGCTTTTATCAGGGTATCTGTAAAAATTGTAATTTGATTTTTCTCTTTCCTTATTTTAGGAGCAAACTTGGATCCTCATATTGTGGGTTTCTGAGATGAGTAAACTCAGCCTCAAGAGTGTTTTATCCATTTGAAGTGTTTTGCATTTAAAATGGATAGTCTAATACAGGGGTTGTTAAATGTTTGGGCTTCTGATGTGGGAGACAAACTGGTAAATTATTGAGGTACCTGTGCTTGGTACTTTGTTTTTTCTATTAACCTTTTAATGCCTAGTAGCATTCAGTTATTGTGCAGCAGGTGGGAGACAGCACCACTGAAAGAAGTAAGCTAAAATAATAAACCAAAGATATTAACACAGTATTTTTGAGTATGCTTTAAGAAATACGTTTCTTTTTTTCCTTGAATATTAAAGTTGAGTTTCAGCATATGTCAACTATTTCATGTTTTTAATCATATCTCTTAACCACTTAAATGATCATTCTCTAGGGAACCAAAGTTTTAGAAGAGAAACTCAAAAATTATATCAAATGTATTCAGCATAAAATCTGCTAACCTGATTATCTCTTTTGACTGTGATGACTCACATCCCACTTGATAGAGGGCTTAGTGCTTTGAGTTCTGGCTGCTGAGGCAGTTCCCACATGATTCCTGGTGCCTCTGCCCTATCTAAGGAGCTGTGTGTTAAATCTGCATCAGTCTGTGTTAGTGATAAAGGCAGAATAAATGCTTTTCTTTTCCCCTCTTCTGTGTGTGGGTAAAGGCCTACTTGGATTATGGTAGTGCTAGGAAAAAAGGGCAGATCCACATCCTATTTATTTGGAAACTGTGATGAAATAGAGACCGCAACAGTGAAAGAGTGAAGAATCACACCTAAATTAGGAGAAGGGGGGAATTCCAATGTGAATCCACCAGTTCTTATGCTGATGTGGTGAATAAAATCAGAGAATCATTAATGCTGGAAAAGACCTTTAAGATCATCGAGTCCAGCTGTTAACCCAACACTGCCAGGTCCACCACTAAGCCACCTCCCCAAGCACCACATCTGTACGTTTTTGAATACTTCCAGGGGCAGTGATTTCACCGCTTCCATGGGGAACCTGTTCCGATACTTGACCACACTTGCAGTGAAAATATTTTTCCTAATATCCCACCCAAACCTCCTGGTGCAACTTGAAACTGCTTCGTCACATCCTCTTGCTTGTTACCTTGGAGAAGACACTGACTCTCACCTGGCTACAACCTCCTTTCAGGTAAAGGGCAATAAGGTCCCTCCTGAGCCTCCTTTTCTCCAGGCTAAATGCCCTCAGCTCTCTCAGATGCTCCTCATCAGACTTGTGTTCCAGACCCTTCTCCAGCTCCATTGCTTGTTTCTGGACTTGCTCCAGTACCTCAAAGTCTTTGCTGTTGTGTGCCCAAAACTGGACACAACAATGGAGGTGTGGCCTCACCAGTGCCTGGTACAGGAGGACAATCACTGCCCTGGCCCTGCTGGTCACACAATTTCTGATACAAACCAAGATGTGTATTTTGAAGCACCTCTCTTACTTCCCTTTCAATCTGTGTATGGATTTGCATGACTTTCAGTAGTGTCGTCCGTTATAGTTGCAGGATGTTGCTTTCCATTACTTAGTTTTTCAAGGATAAAGAACAAGAAGTTAAATTCCCAGTAACAGAATGGACTTAAATTCTCCAAGTCTCCTTTCTCTGTGGCAGCAAACATAAAACAAATGATTAGTTACACTCTACTGTAGTTTAGTTGAGACCTTATGTTCAGTTCCAAAGTACTTTGTCTTAATTTAGACCTTGAACATATAAGCACTTGAGCATGTATCTAGAATTATTCACAAGTAAAGCTATTGACTTCAAAGCTATTGACTACCATATGAATCAAGTTCAGCTTTGTAAGGTTAAAGGTCTGGAGACAATATTTCTTCACTATACCAGAAAAAAAGGAGGCTAAGCAAGTTGTGGCTTTTGTACCATTGGCAGATTTTCTTACAGATGAAGAGCTCTAATGAAAATTGTTTTCGGTATTGTTATTCTGGAGATGTCAGGAACAGACAGCTGAAGATATTGTCACCTTCCAGAGATCTGGCTTGTGGTATTCAAGCTATTTTATATACTTTTTAGTTTGTTTCTGAAAGTTCTTCTCTGCAGGCCTGGTGTAGTGAAGATTGATCCAAACACAGTTAAAACAAATAAACAGGATTTTCTCCCCTTCTTTAATTTCCTTTTTTTTTTTTTTTTTTTAATGCAATGACTGTGCCCTCTGGGAATACACTGTGGTTCTCGGAACCTCTGCAAAAGCAGTAAATAACTGGATTTCTTCTGAGTAGACTAAAGAACATGGAGTCATGTTCAACCCAACTGACTTGGTGCTGCTGAAGGCCACTTCAATATGGGACTTCAATGCTGCCTAGAACTATGTGTCACAAGCCCTGGGTAAAAAATCCTTAATTCCATCTATAAAAAGCCTGCCTTTTAAAGAGTAAATCCCAGCAATATGTGCTGAAACTATCTGAACTATTCAGCTCTGTGTGACTAATAGATTCCATTGCTACCAAGATCCACTGCCAAGATGACAGAGATTTCTGTTGTGAGATCTTTGTGAGACAACAGCAAACTATATAAAAAAAAATCAAGCCAACTCTCTCTCAATAACAAAACTAACAAAGAAAAATACCCCACCCCTAAATCCCCAAAACCATTCACGCCCCTCAGAACCAACCGAAATAAGACCACCCTAAACTAAGAACACCCATAATTACCATGATTTTTTGGGTGAAAAACTCTTTATTTAATGAAAGACCTATTTTTTTTTTCTCCCCATCATGAAAAAGATCAAGACATGATTTGACTCAAGAACCTGGAGGAGGGGGGAAGTGTGTAGTGGTGGCTCATGGGAGCAACACCACTCTAACTCTTCAGCTTTTGCCAAGGACTCAAGAGTTCAAGAGGGTGACACTTCTGTGTGCCTCCCTGTTTGCCTTTTCTGTTTGTGGGGTTTTTTTTAGAAATAATGTAGGTTATAGAGCTGAGTGGTCCCATCTGACCATGTGAAAAGGAGGCTGTTTCAGGGGATTATCTCCCCAGCTTGCAGAGGTCTCAGTGTCCTTTGTGAGGCACCCTGCCATGAAGAAGTGCTACTGCAGATGGGGCCATTGCTGCATCAGGCAGAGCTCTGACATGGGGGTGATGCTGCTCCTTTCCCACCTGCTGTCCACTGAAATCCAGTTTCTGCTACAGCTGGTCTGGAGCTGCACACAAGACCATGGGGAAGGAGAGAAGTTATGGTTTGCATTGCCAGTGTACAATACAGGAGGAATGTATAAAAGCAAATAAATAGTTTTTAGGTAATGTTTGACACCACACTGGTCTCAGCCTGTCCAGTGGTGACAGATGTTGCTTTGCACTGTTTCTGGTGAATAGAAATGTAGCTGTTGAACCACAGGTTGCTGCAGATTCAAAAAAGCTTAGTGGCCTACTTGAATCTTGGGTGAAGCTCTAGTGTTTGCTCTTTATAGTGGTTGACACCTTGCAAGTTGCTCCTCTTCTGCATCAGTCCTACTCCAACCCTTTTCACTCCTTATAGGAATTATTCTGAATATTCTGGTATCCTTCTCTCTGAGTCCTGCTCAAAAAGGTGCATTACATGAGAGCTATATACCTTGTACAGGCAGGACTGTCAATAGTTCTAGGACCAGAAAGAAGTTCTGTGGATGTCTTGGTTCTGAATCATGCTTTTTCCTTTGAGCCTCCTAGCACCTGTGCATGCATTTTTTACTTCAAGGTAAGATTTCTACTAGAGGCCATGCAAAAAATAATAGATTCCCTGCTTAAGGAATTGCTTATGTGTCTACATATGCAATTTCAGAGGTTAGATGTGTGTTTCAGCACAGTAGCATTGAGATGATAGTGCTGATGAGCATAACAACCTAATCCGAAGTTCCATTATCATTAATATTATATACTACCATTATGTGACGTGCTTTTGACTGGACCAAAGCCTTGTAGAAGGAGAAACAGTATCTGAAGGAATCCAGAACTAAGAGTACTGGCTAACATAGAATAAATACAGTCAGGCTCTGTTGTTATTTCATTGCAAGCAGAGAGCTTGGAATAGGCAATCAGAGATATAAATTAGCAGCAGCTGATATAAGCTGATACTTTGGGCCGAAATGCAGCCCCAAATAAAAAGTCACTTGACTAATCCAAGGAACATGAGGTGCTTTGTATTTTCCCCAGGTTTATTTGCTGCTTACTTTCTAGAAAAGCTGTTTTTCACTTTACTGAATCTTTTGTAGAACAACATCACCACCTTGTTTTTCTTGTGAATATTGCTGATGGTATTGTCACTGGGTGGTCCCTGGTGCTCAGCACTTCCACTGTGTAGCAAACCTAAAAGTGGAGGCTCTTTGGCTGATTCATCTACCTTTAGATAATTAAAAAAAGGGGATGTGGGGCTTCACCATTCAAGCTGGGATCTCTGGAAAACTGTTTTCTGTGACTAATTTGGTTCACAAGACAACACAGTTTTCAGCAACAGTCTCACTTCTAGACTTTATTACAACATTGTGACCATGCTTTATTAAATGGATCAAACAGTTTTAAATAAGTCTGATATGTTTATATCCAGAGGGAAGGTCTTACAGTCCTCAGCTCTCAGTTCTTCCCATTTCAATGAAGCAAGGAAGAGACTGAGAACCAGAGACATAGAAGGCTGGGTCAAGCTTTCTGAGACCATTTGTGTGGAGTAAGCTAGGTTGCACTTCTCTAAATATAAGGCAGCAGGTGGACTTGACAAGGGCTGTTTTATCATGGTTGGAAGACTTACTCAAACTGGAACTACAGCTGGGATCTCTGTACAGCTTGGATTTTGTATAGTCATGTTTCTTGTGTGCTCATGGAGGATGGCTCCTGTGTACAGTTTCTCCTCTCAGTTCCAAGTATCATACTGAGACCAGGTTAAGAAGTCTCTAGTGCAGGGCCCCATGACTGAATTTACATTTGTGATAAGATGTGCTCTCACAGGAGAGAATGTAGTCCTATAGCCAGTCAGTTTTCTCTAAGGGAAGAATAGAAAAGGCAAATTACTAACTGCATAAATTACAAAGAACAGTGCAAACAATTCTTGGTGAAAAGAGCTTGATCTCTTGCATAGGCTCCTACTTGGAACACACTAGCTATTTTCCAAGAATCCAGCTATCAAGGGTAATAAAGAAACGCAGCAGGTGATATCTGTGAATGGTAAAATCAACCCTGAGAAAGTATAATTGGACTCCTGTTGTAGTTAGCTGAGGGTGGAACTGTTCCAGTTGGGCAGCCTCTCTTGGATATTGCCCAGTTCCAGCAATATTGACCAGCACAGCCAGCTCTGAGCAGTTGCCTCCAGCCCAAGGAGAGGAAGAGGGAGCAAAGACTTGCTGCCTGACTGGAACAATAAGACAATGTATGGGTGTGAAATTACTCTGTAAAAGATTCTTAAATGCTTCCTGCTAACATATGGGGAGTTCGCGGTCTAATTCACTCACCTTCTTGGGGTTTAGTGAGGCAGTATAATCGCTGTCCTTCAGTCGGGGAATCAGGGTACATATTGACTTGCCCAAGCACAGACAGCACTCTTGTGGGAAGAAATGAACTCAGGTCCTCTGCCCACAAGACAGCCTCCTTTCTCTCCTGTCTAGTCTTGCATGAAGGGTTCAGGAAGCAAAGAAAGGTACTGTGATCAATATGAGAGGTTTTACTAATTTGCTGGTTTTCTTCCCTGATTTGGTTGATGAACCTCTGATAGAAGAGAAAAGCTCCAAGAGCTTTATTTCTTTTCATCTTCCTAATGGACTGGACTGAGTTTTGTGACACCTTTTATAGAGATGAGCGGGTGTGTGGGAGGGAAATTTATGTGAACCAATGTGTTTAGAGGTGCTGTTCTGCAGCTGCTCTGAAACCATGCTTCTCTGATCTCATTTCCTTGCTCCTTTAATCCCCCACTCCTTCTTTAACCCCCCAGCTGTATGAATAGTTCCAATCTCCCCCTTGGACCTGCAGGTAGATTCCAGGTCAAATACTATTATGAATAATAGGCGATCAGACATAAAATCCATTTAATGCATGAACATACTTGATAACAGTGCAATTTCTTCCGTGAAAAGACTTGTAGTTGAGATCAATGGTATGATGGCTTTAGTTTATTTGTGTGTGGATATGTGATATGGCCTGGCTTCCCTTCCTGATGAGGAGCCCTTCCTGGTGAGTATCTTGGTTTGGTTACTCTGTGTGCCTGAAGCCCTCAGCTGATGCCAGGAATAAATATGGGAGGACTTTGGGGTTTTTAACACCTGGACATTGGCCCTTCCCACAGACTTAGTGTGAAGGAAGAAACCAGAGGAAAAAAAATTGTGATAGGAGTTATCTGAGATGGTAGAATAACAGGATGACTTCTGAGTCCTGTATTTTCAGGTCTTGGTCTTTTGCAAATTGATTTTCTGACAGCATAGAAATAACCACACAGGCATTCTCCTTCAACATTTTAATGTAAAGATGAGTCTTTCTGATTATTGTTGCCCTGTGACTTTAAAGTGATTGTGCTATAACTTGCTGTTAAGAAGACAATACACTAGTTTTTGACTTGTTTATGATAAGAGAGCAGAAGATTGATGGGTACTAACTAAAACAGAATTGAAGGGCATGTGAAATAGTACATAGTTGAAAGGAGATGGGAGGGAAGACTTTTTGAACAAAAATCTATTGAAGAAAAAAAAATGAAGCTTTTTGCAATAATAATTGCAGCTTTTCAGGGACACAAAACCTTTCACTCTTGTGGTCAGGTGCATGCTAGTCCTCCAAGTTAATTAAAGTACACAGACAGAAGCTGAGGAGCTGAGTCCTGCCAGCAAGGGAACAAACACTTGAGATCACTTCAGTCAATGGGAAAGGAACACCATAAGCAAAGTGAAGGGATTAAAAAACAAACAACTACATCTAAATAAAAAATGCAATAAATGAGGCAGGTCTGCCCAACTCCTCATGCTACCTTCTTGCTTTCTGGGAAGACCCATCCCAGTGTGTGGAAGACTAGGGAATGGTCATGACAAGGGTTAGCCACCACCAGAAGGTGGAAGCCATGCAACAGAAGTCGCTGTGGGAGGAGAGAAGAGCCCCAACAATGCAGTGCAGTGACTCTAAGAAATCCATCTGAGGCAGCTCCTGCTATCCCACTCATCTTCACATGGGCTTGTAGAGATGTTTAGGCATCGTGTGTCAATTAAAATGTGAAAATGCATGTGGAAATTATGAGTAGGTAATGAGAACTTGGATCTTTGGTATCAGTTCACTTCTAATGAGCAACTCTTCTCTGTTGCTCTTTCCAATAGTTAGTGTTTCATAAGAATGTGTGTTACTTCAAAAGGGGGCCTGTTGTGTACTCCAGAATGGCTCATTTTTGTGGCTTTTTTTTTCCTTTTCTTTCATGTTTTATTATAGTTGGGGAGATAAAGGAAATTTCTTAGAAAAATAAAGAAACAGGTAGTCTTTGTTCTTGTAGGATAATGACTTCCTTACATTTATTAGTTAATCTTTAAACAAATGTGGTTACAAAGAAGTGGGGTCTTTTGTTTTCAGTTTTTTAATTGATTGGTGTCTTGAGTTTTTTTCTATCATTTTTTTCTTCATATCACTACTCCTTGTGCCTGAATCACCATCAAAGGACTTCAGGATTCTTCCTTACTTTAATATTGTTCTGTAACTTCATCTTCCTTCTTCGATGTGTGTTTCTAGGAACATGGAAAAGTTCTCGGGGTAAACACTGTGGGCCAGAAATTTGTGTAGTACCCCTGGAGTGATGGGCAGGGAGATAAGGAGATGACTGCATACGAATTTGAGCTTATGCCCGTAGAAATGATAATCACAACCCTTGCCTTTCATCTAGTAGTAATTGGCTCAGTCTCTTCTAATTGTAATGTGATCATCTAAATAATGCACTTGTTGTGAATCCAGAGGATTTTGTGCATGATGTTCTTCCCCTGTCCCCATAGCATTAATAATGCAGTAGTGTATGTACTCCCTTCCTAAAACTCTTCTTTTTCTGTACAGCATGCAGGGGTTTTGGTTTGTTTGCTTTCTTGTTTGTTTTTTTGTTTTTCCCTGTGGCTTTCCATTCATAGATTGCAAACTGGAATAACTTCACTTTGACACACTGTCAGGACTGAATTGCTGCAAATGAACATTATTGGTGGCATTTTTGACCAGGTGCACTCGTAGGAGTACACAGGTATGCCACCCCTTTCAGCTCATCTCTGGTGTCTCTGAGGAAGATGAAAACCAATGACAAAAAGTCTGCCTCTAATGGGGATGGTAGGGATGTCTGAAACTAATGAATGTGTTGCAAACTGAGAATGTTTATCTGACTCATTGCAGGACCTCATTCCCACAGGATGGAGTAGAGGCCGGGTGTTTTCTCAGGGCATGAAAGGAAATTGGTCCAGTTAATGGCAAAGAAATCCATAAAGGTGGAATAAATGCATAGAAATATCTAAGCTGGGATGTTGCTGAGATGAAAGTAGAAGGAAACTGGAATTGCTGAGGAAATGCAATGCCCTTGCTCTTCCCTAGGCATTCAACAGTGGCTTCAGGTGAAAGGGAGCATATTTAGAACAATGGATCCTTGATCTGACTAAATAAAGTACTAAATATTTAAATAACAAGTAAACTAGTCCAAGTACAATCTCTACTATCCAAACAGTGTTACTGTCTCTTGAGATTTCTCTTTTAAAACACTGAATAACCAGCTAGGATAATAACCATTAGTGAGAGTAGCTGTGTCTGTTTCTCTTGAAAATAATGCAGAACAAAGAGTCCTCTCTCCCATTTCTTCCCAATGAAGAAATCATACTCTTAAAAGTGCTCCTCCTGTTCCAAGAAGGACTGCACTCTGGAAGGAGAAGGAGAGGGAGGAGCCAGTGGATGTTTTTACATAGAGGTGCTCCTAAGATGTTCAACACAACAATTTGGGTAGAGATAGGAGCAGCATCAAATGCCATCAGGCAATGCCAAAGCAATAAGACTTACTCATATTTAGATTAATCAGCCAAGGATTTAGTTGCTAAATTGCCATTGGCTTTAGTTAACAGAGGAATAATATGAGGCCAAAAGAGAAAACCACAGCTGAAAAGAAGGTTTCTTTTATTAAACTCTGGATACACTGAGACAAGTTGTTTTAAATGCATCATTCCAAGAAATAGAACAGTGTTAACTTTTACATTAGAAGTGTCTAATAACTGTATGCTTTAGTGAATTGAATATATTGCAAGGTTAAACAGTACTTGGGTCATCCAATTATAGGAGGTTTTTTGTTTGTTTTTTTTGTTGGTTTTTTTTTTCCATTAAATAGCAAAACTTCAGAGTACAGGTAGCAAACTGCTGTAGGTAATGAGTAAAACAACCTTTAATGTAAAATACATATTTGTGTGCCTAAAGGGGAAAATGGTCTAACTTTTTCAAGGGCTCTTACAAGCAGAAGAGAATGTGTTTAATTCAATAGGTTGATCTGACTCTTACTCCCCAATGACCAATTCCTAAACATCTTTTGGAACTGAAGGGGCTTGAATAGAATAGTTGTTCTTGAACCTTTTACCCCAAAATTCTTTTGAGAAAAGTTGAGCTGCTGTAGAAGCCCTCAAGAAGCCAATGGAATCACTGAATAAAAATGGAAATGGAACTTCTGGGGTTAGCACAGTAGAAATAAACATAATATGAACTTCTGCATCTCTCTTGAGTTCCTAAATTTCCTGGAATAAAAAACCGAGGTGTTCTGGCACAGGCTGCAAGATGTATACCCATGGGGCAATGGAAAAGAGAGATGAAATTGTGAAAGAGAACAGGACAGTGTAAAAAATACAACAGTATGAAAGTGTCTATACATTTTCTTGATGTCTGAACAAAAAGTGAGAAGAAGATACCTCTTGTGTAAGGGAAGAGTTGTCTACAAAACTGCTTCCTGCTTGGTAACTTATTGCAGTAAAGCCCAAGAGGCTTTGAAAGAAAAGGATGAATGTGCAGGGGAATTTATAGTCTTCCACAAAACAGAAGAAAGTAGTATTGTATTTCTTTATTTCTCTGCACTTCAGTTTAAGAATGTCACTTAAACCACAGCTGCTGAAGTCCAATCCCTTTCATTTTCATCTGGGAAGAAAGCTAAAGAACAGGCCTCAAATTAGAGGGGTAAATTACTCCAGGATGGTGTACTTGGTATCTTGCTAAAAATTAATTTGTTGTTTTAGTTATGTAATTAGAGTATAACTTTATGTCAAAATGCATCTCTGAGTATTCATTTGGCTGGAAGATGGATGAGGTAGAGAGAGAAAAAACGTAGTCCTCTAAGTGCTATTTTCCATAATGATTTATACAGTTCCAAAGACTGTTTGGAATTTTTACAGGAATGAAGTTAAGCACAGATTTCTTGACAGGTTTCCATTGTTGTGCTGTTGTGATTTCTTAAAGAGCTTGAGCTTGTTAATCAGAAGTGGAGATGAAAATATAAAGATGTGGGTGTTAATGAGGCCTGTAAGACCATGAAATTGTTAGCAATTCTGCTTTTCATATATTTCTTTACATGCTGTGCTGTTTTGTCTCAAAACTGAATTCCATCAGATCAGAAGGCAGATTGCCTTGGTTTGCAGGATTTTTCTTTCATTTGGTATGTCTTAGTATTTATGAAGATGACAATGCCAGTAGGAACATTAGATTACAAAGGTAATTCTGAAAAGGTCAGCAGGTCTGACATGCAATTTGTTTTGTTCAATTAGGCTTTATATTGATGTCCTGTCTGTCTAACCAGTATGGTAATCACTTCAAATATAAATGATGTGTGGGCAATTATTGTATGTTTTTGTTTGAAAAACAGTCAGAACTCTGAACAGCTCCAATGACAGAGCCAAGAAATGTTTAAGCTACAGTGTGTGATTCTGTGTTGGCTTTGATCATTAGGTCTTGTAGTCTACCTGATTTGAGAATTTAATAGGCAAAAGAACTGTCCAGCTGTGGCATCTTTGAATAAGTCAAGAAATAGTGTCTGGTTTTCATTACTTACCTGAATGAACACATCCAAAATCAACTCAAAATGCATGAGGCATACTCACCACCTCTTCCTTAATCTAATGCTTGTTGCTATGATTCAGCATCATATTGCAAAAGTCAAAATATATTGACCTGTATGATCCTTCAAAATGCTGGCTCTGCATATTTACTACGTCTGATGCTGTTCAGAAGAATATAAAGAGCAGCTATCTACATTGATTTGCTAGAACAAATGAAGAAAGGATAAGTGTCTTAAGTTTAAATAAAATAGGTGTATGCAGCAAATAATTCAGGATAATTAGAATTTAAAATCCAATCCATTTCAATTATCTATCATGGCTTGCCAGTATCCAAGGATTTTCTTCATTTGCTTTAACTTTGCTTTCCAAAACTGAAATTAAATTGGAAATTATGAGAAAAAGCGGGATGTGATCTGCTTTCACAGCACCTGCCTGATTATTTCAGGGAATGGTCTTTCTTCATCTTAATGAAATGGGAATACTAATTTATAATTTTACAGTGCAAAGGAACGTTGCAGGAATTCAAGTCAATTGGAATAAAACTTATGAAAGTATACCCCTTGCTAGTCCTAATGTTACTAAGAAATGTAAGAGATTAGCATTTAGAACAAACAACTGTCCTTAAATCTTGTTTGAACCTCCTTTAATGGACTATTACTTCCACAGTGCCATTGAAAGTGTGACTTAATCCTTTTTTAGCATTAATTTTGGAGTCCTTTCTCTTTTCAGTGGCTGAAGTATTGATATTATTTATCAAGTCACAGAAATTTACATATTCGCTTTTTCTTTATATTTCCATAATAGTGATTCAAGTACTTAAGGTCTTTTAAAACTGCTCTAAGTATTGTCCTCTTCTACTAAAGCACTTTTATTCACAACTTTTTTACCTCACTCTAATGTGGCTCTCAAGAATGCAAGAAGCCTGGCTTCCAGGGGGGCCTTCTTTGACTCACCTTGTACAACAAGTTTTTGGAAGTGTCAGGCAAGAGAAGAAAAATAACACCCTTCTTTTGGAGAAGAGACACTGTTGATGTCTGAGATGGGGCAGTGTCCTGGGTTACACAGAGGTTTTTTTCCTTGTTTTTCTTGGAAATATTGAAGCCTGAACAGCAATTACTAGATGAGGATAAAATGGTGCTGCTTTCCTCAATGGAAATTGTCTGTAGGAATTCACATTTGTACATTGTATAAGGAACTGAGAAAGAGACTATTTGCTTGTACCTTAAGTGATCCTGAAATATAGGAATATGCCCCATATCCCTTTGTAACTGCAAAGGGTGCAATGCTGCTCAAGAGATGCCAGTTCTGTTCCTGCTGTCCATAAGCTCTGCAACATCAGGTGAAACTTCTTAAATGTTATGGATGCCTCAGCACTAATTGCCTAAGCAGAAGCACTGAAAAGTGTCCCTCTGGAGACAAAATGGCAGATCAAAAGGTAAAGAATGTTTTTTAAAACTCCTACTATAATTGTCTGTGCTGGCCTTGACTTTAGGAATCAAGGAAAAGAGGTGAGGATGAGTGTTCAATAGTGCCAAGATCCACTTGTGAAGGAGAATGTAGTAGTACTTCATGAACTCAGTGGGCCTTGCTGCTCTGCAAGCATGTCAGAACTTTGAGTAGATCAGAAAGGAACTATGAAAATATTCAGTGATGAGGAAAAGTGGCCTTGTGGGGAATATTGGGGAGCTGTTTCTTGTTATAACCAGTCTTGGGAAACAATCCAGCATAACTGCCTTTATGGAGGGAATACATCAGGAGCTAAAGTTTTACTTTAGTCAAGCAAAACTTTAACTAGAACTTGTTCTTGGGAAGCTGATCCAAGGCAAGACTAGTATGTCTAAACAAAAAGAACAGTCTACTACCCTTGTCTCTCTCTCAAAATGGTTAAGATTATTCCAAGGCCTAAAATAATAAACATTAAAAGCCCCTTTTGAAGAGATAAATGAGTAACTTATTTTAACTCTAGTGTTTGTCTTTTACTGACTCTGGCATCCTAAAGGAGAAAGACTGTAAGGCTTACATTAATAAGAAAATTACAAATGTAACCAAAATAGATAAATATCTGAACGGTCTTTGTCTCCTACCACACCACTTTATCACACTTGAAACAGAAGCCAGTTCTGAAAAACATATTTGAGAGCCTTTTTTCATCTACCTAGATGTGTTAGGGTATTTTAGTAGAATGAATGGGCTACTTCTTTTTGTCTTATAAGGCAGAAGAAATATCCACCCTTCCTGAAGTTTAATTATTTTGAATTTTGTATTCACATAGCTTGTACACCCAATGGAAAAAATTCACATGGTTCTAGATATCCTGAACACATTAGAAAGGCTTTAGTGAAGCCCAGGTGTCTGGCATTGGTCTGTCCATTTGTTCTACAAAGACAGATTTAACACAGAAAGGGACTGCAGGACACCTGCTGACACCCCCCTCCCTCTTTTCCTGGGACAAGGCTTAGGACAGGAGGCACATCAGACATGATTCTGCATGTGCTGAATGACAGGGACTGACAGCCCTGCCAGTCCTGGCACACATGCAGCAAGGCTAAGGAAAGCTTTGGATGAGTCTGGCTCTCTGTCTCAGAACAGGCCCCATTTCTGGGAGGTGTGGTCCAGAGCAGAGAGCTCCAGGGCACGGTGCAAGGGCTCTCCTGAGCAGGGGAATCCTCAGGGGGGTGTTGAGACGTGGGCCCTGGCACGGCCTCTCCAGCCCCTTCACTCACATTGCAGGGGGCAGGCTGCTCACCAGAGACAGGAAGCTGTGGGTTAAAACGTCACTAGTTGGAATTTTATGTGGAAATTTCTGGCAAAACTAACCACATTTCAGTCTTAGTTCAATGAAAGGTGTATTCTAGGGGAATGAACATTTGATGACGTCTCTAATGGAAATGATAGTAAATGCTTCTCTCCATGGTGAAAGTAGTTCTCTGATGAAGCTTTTAATTCATTTAGCAGTTGACAAAGATATCACAGCATCTCAGCATCCCATGGGATCAGCTGTGCCAGGAATGTGCACTCTGAGCTAAAGGTAGTATTAGATAAAAGTTTTGGCAAAGGAGTCTCTCAGCACAGCTCTTTGCATGTGAGGCATATCATTCCTGCTCTGTGATGGCTTATGCCAAGGGGTCTGATGACTGCTGTTACCATTCTTCAAAAAGGATACCCAGGTAGGAAGGTTTCTGAACACCATCCTAAAGTTCTGTGACCAAAAAAAAAGTTAATTTTAGTACAGAAGCAGCAACAACAATGCACAAGCCCGTATAGGTGGTACTGGGCAGTAGTTTGATGCAGTGACAGTTCTCAAGTCATAGTATAATAATAAAGGAAAAGTGAAAAAATCCTGAACCTGACCCATATCTGTAGTTGATACGTATAAAATTTTTATGTTACTGATACAGGACTAATAATCAAGACCTTTATATAACCTGTAATTAAATTATGACAATTCAAATTTTGACAGTTCAATTGGCTCAGCTAGGGCCAGACTGAGATGCTGCCTCTGAGCCACTGAATCTGTGCTGCCGTGATGGACTTCAGAGGTGTTTTTTCTGTTTGTCTGGTTTTGCTTACCCAATGATTGTGCATCATGTGAGGAATAAAAATGCAAACAATTTTCTCTTTGGTAAGAGACTTGGGGTCAGAGGGCCAAATGTGTACAGGAAGCACTTGAAGGACTGCTTAGACTCTAGCTCTCCAAATTGGTATTCAATTCTTGTCATTACTATGGTGCAGCTATTAAAATTTTTATCAGATTAGAAGCCAAGAAAATAGGCTAATTGTTAATATTTTCATGATTTGCTCTTTCTACTTACACCACGGACTTTTAAAAGTTGTTTTTTCCATTAGACTCTACCTGTGTATTTGTGTTAGTGGTCTAATATACTTGGTAGCTTCAAGCTTTTCAATAGGAGCCATTCCAGCTTTATCATTCTTTTTGTAAGAAAATATCTTGTGTTGCTTTGGAAATAATCTCTATTTAGATGATTGCCCTATCTAAATGGTGCAGCAGTTTAATTAAATTAATAAATCTGGTTTAATTTCCACAATTCCACATGCATTTTCTAGGTCTCAGATTAAGTTTTTCTGCAAGAGATAATTCATGGCTTCTGAAATGAAGCCTTTTCTGCCAGAAAGACTAAGTCTGCATCTTAATTGACACCTTACTGCTTGGTGTACTGTCCTGTTGAGCAACAAGTTAGAAAAAGGCAATGCCTGCGCTATTAAATAACACAAGCCCACAACACAGGTGTGAGCACAACCATCAGTCACCATTCACAGAATCACAGGATGGGTCAAGCTGGAAAGGACCACAGGGGGTCACCTGGTCCAACCTCCCTGCTCAAGCTAGGTCATCCCAGAGCACAGGGCACAGGATTGCTTCTAGTTGTAAACATGATCTCTGGTTACCTCTGGGGCCTACAACAGCCCAGAACAATTCCACATGGAAATCCCTTTCAGTGATAGTTTCAAATATGAGCTATGGATGGGTGACAGTGCAATTGAGGTACTACAGCTTCCATGACCCAGGAGTCATTGTCATTTTCTCTGCCAGTGAAAATGACATCCCACTTGGCATATGGCTGGTGGGCCTCTTGGGACCAGAGTGTACAATGTACAGCTCAGGGATGTACCTTGAGACATGGGAAGATAATTGCTGATTTTGCTTATGTCTGATGACTTCTACAAGCCACCTTCTATTGAGTTCATTACTGCTTGGCCCAAAGAATACTTGTGTGGATAACCCTCTTCTACGAGGCTAGGAATTCTATTGGATCCCAGAATTGTCTATCAAAATGTTTGAAAGATGGACCAAGCAGAAAGACAATGCTCCATTGGGTTGTCCCTGTCATCAGACATGACCCTACTACCTAGCATGGCAGCAGAATCCTGAGCAGAGCTGTAGGGAGCTGTGGTTTCTGTGCTTGCTCTCCCTGACTGAAAAAATCCCCAGGGATTAACAGGAGGGAAGAAGCTCCTGGCTCCATTCCTGGAACAGCTCACAAGGAACCAGGGAGAAAGTACTGCCCATACTGACACAAACTGCCTTGGTGGTGTGACCAGGTCCTGCTCAGAGAGAACTGGCTCTTCTGGGAGATAGAGCACTTCGGTGAGGGATGCGGGTGTTGGCATCTCCTGAGACACGAGCACCTTGCCCAGCTGGGCAGTGTGGATATACTTGACCATGTGGGACTGAAGCTCCAGGCTGCTGAAACAGAAACTAGGAAGAATGAAGTACTGGGTGATATCTATTCAAAGAGTAGCTATGTATGCTTTTGTTTCTGTCTCCTTTGTGGTGATGAAATAGATCTTCCAAAGTTTATTTTGCACAGAGAAGCTGTTAAAAGCTGAGCCACAATCATTCAGCTGGAGAGTTGTACACATTATTCCTGCTGGGATGCTGGCAGGTGATTGTGTAGGGGTAGCAGGAGTAGAGAGGTGGTAGCAGTTCATACATGAATAGAGAGGAGGGGATAAGAATGTAGACCCTCAGTTATAGCAGTGAACAACACGACTCATGAAAAAGGAAGAGTTAGCAGAATGGACTGTCAGCATGGATATGATTCATTCCGTGCATAGAGCACTGTGGGAAGGCAAGGCACAGGCAGAGAAGGGGCTGTGTTTAGGGAGGGAGGGGGTGAATGCTGCTAAGTGTTTGTGAAGGTTTTGATGGAAATATGCATTATCCAAATTGCCAACCCTTCAGTTCTGGAATTAGAAGAGGCAGACGAGTGTGCGGGGCCATCTGTGCCTGCGAGGCCAGGCAGGGTGTGGGAATGGAGGGCTGAGCCCTGCTGGGATCCCTCTGTCTGGCATGAGGATGCTCAGCAGCCATCTGGGTTGCACAGCAGGAAATGGCACTATAAGCACTGTTGGTATGGATTTCTAGGATGTCCCTCAGTGTCCAACACCTTGTGGTCAACCAGCTGGACACACACTCCACTGGTGGTCATTGGAAACTGGACCTATGACCGATGGTCAAGGGGGAAAGTAACATTTTGTATTTTACAGTATATGAAGAGTGTCCCCAGGAACTACCTCTAATTCCAGGCAGGAAGGGCACATTTTAGGAGCACTGCTGTTGTCCCAAACTAGAAATTAATTTGCCATGGAGCCCCTAACTGAGGGCAGCTTGCCTGGCTTCAGCCTGAAGAGTGAGGCAGGACTACAGATGGGCTGTATGAAGCAGGGATAGCTGTCTGATAAGCATGTGGAGAAAATGCTGGGAGAGGGAGATTATCCATGGCAGATAGCAGGATGTTGTCACACCTGGTGCCCAGCACAGATTTCCAGCCTGCAAGCACAGAACAAGGTGTACTGGAAGGTTTCATTCCCTGCTGCCTGCTTCTGGAGTGTGACCACTACTGAGGTTGTGGGAATTAATAAGGGCCAAAGCACATCAGACTTCTGAGCCAGGGCTGGCTACCATCAATTTGTAACTTGGATGCAATGGCTGTGTTTCAGGAGTGGCTTTCAGCTGATTCAGTGGATGTGAATCAGTTTGTGCTATTTGGCCTTGGAGCCCAAAGGTCCTTATCCTTCTTTTCATCAATATAAACAAATTTGTCTAGGCTTACTGAGCTGTCTCTTAGCTTTTTATCTACTCTTCAACTTGATCTCAAAGTTTCCATTCTCAGAGCTGTAACTACATGTCTTTGGGCAAGTGTACAAAACCTGTGGAGTGTAAAAGAATAAGAAAAGAGCAGGTAATAAGGAAAGGGAATTTGTGAAATTATTAACTTGTCAGTTTAACATCAATTAAGAGAAAAATTCTGGAATGGAAAAAATCAAACCATCTGTAACCTCTTGGAAAAACATCAAAGAGCTGAGTAGCTGCCAACATGGTCCATTTGTTCAACCCAGTTCCCTTCTGTGACTGAGTAATTGTCAGTGGATACAGGAGGCACATTAGATGTCACATTTTGAAATTAGTAGAGCTTTTGCTACTCCCTTGCATCACACTTTTGCAAATATGCACATAAATTAAATTACGTGATGAAAAGCCAAATTACTTGGATAATCATGCTCAGAAAATTGATCTGATATCTGAACCAACAGAAATGAGTTTTCACAGAGTTTTTTTGAATGGAATAGGGTGTTGGCCTGCTACTTACAAGCCTTAACTAGAAGCAAGCAGACTGGCTTTATTGCTAAGCTAGTCCTCCAGTCTTGATAAAGAATATAATCAGAAATAAGGATAGGATTTAGAATCACAGAATCATAGAATGGTTTGGGTTGTAAGGGACCTTTAAAAGTCATCAAGTCCAAACCTCATGCAATAAGCAGGCACATCTTCAACTAGATCAGGTTGCTCAAAGCCCCATCCAACCTGACCTTGAATGTTTCCAGAAATGAGGCACATGCAACTTCTCTGAGGACCCTATTTCTATGCCTCACCACCCCCGTCATAAAAAAAATTCTTCCTTATGTCCTTTATAGAATCATAGAATATCCTGAGTTAGAAGGGACCCACAAAGGTCATAGAAGGTCAGCTCCTGGCACTGCACAGGACCACAGCAAGGGTCACACCCCGTGCCTGGGAGCATTGTCCATGTGCTTCTTGACCAGCCCTCTGCTCATTTTTGTGGCCCTCCCCTGGACACAATCCAGCAGGTCCATACCTTTCTTGTGCTGGGTTCTTCAGAGCTGGATGCAGCACTGCAGGTGGGGTCTCCCCAGGGTGGAACAGAGGGGCAGAATCCCCCCCTCACCTGCTGCCCACGGTGCTTTGGATGCAGCCCAGGACACGTTTGGCTTTCTGGGCTGTGAGTGACATGGCTGGGCCAGGTCCATCTCTTTCAGCCTGAGTCCTTCTCAGCAGGGCTGCCCTCAATTCCTTCTCCCACCAGCTGTGTTGATACCAGGAGCTGTCCTGACACAGGTGCAGCACCTTGCATTTCAGAGAGGAAAGGGTGAGGTGTTAAATTCTTTTGAGAGCAAATATGTGATGAGTAGTTCTGAAAGCTTCCTGGAAAATGAGATGGGGAATCATGGGACTTAAGATGTTATATGACTCAGAAGTGCGATGCTGGTTTTATCTGGCATGAGAAGGAAGTAAATGTTGTATCAATAAACATTTGTATTGCCAGCAAAATACAAAATGTACTCCCAGGCTGCTCAACATTATTGAGGCCTTAGTTATAGTGGCATGTCCAGTACTCTTCAGAGGAATATGGACTCCCTAGAGATTTTCTGGCAAGGGAAGCCTGGAGTGATCATCTGGTTTAGACCTGAAGAGAGGGCTGAATGCAACAGGTCAAATAAAAGCTGTTGTGAATCTGTTGTTCAACAAGCCTGTGATACACAGGATGATGACTTTTGCAACGGTTTAGAACCATAGAAAGGAAGGTCCTTGTGTATTTTCATTTCCTTTCTTTAGCTAACTGGGAAAACTGTGTCAAACATTGTGATGGGTTGCTGGAAGAGTCTGGGGCACCTTTGCTTTGAAGACCCCACAGAAGCTTTGAGGCTTAGTCTGATATTTTGTCTGTTTTATGAAGAACTAGTTATCTAACAATTTTCATTGTAACACTGTTTAGGTTACATAAGGGCCAAAAGCCTAAAATATTAAGTAACATTTCTTGTCAAGATATAAGGACTCTTCCTGGCTGAATTTTAATCTGGGTAAGGAAAGCAAGACCTTCAGCCAGAGAGAAGCAAATGAAATGGGAGAATCCCAAGTTTGGGACCATGCTTTTATTTTAGGCAAGAGGAGAAAGAGTTGGAAATTCCAGCATTCCTGCCTGCCTCATGCTATTTGCCACCTTACATGCTGACAAAATGGTTCCACATCTTACTGAACTGTTGTGCACTCTCTGACCCTTTGTGCAGAGCTGCATCACATACGTGAGGAGCACCTGTGCAGTGTAACACAGCTCTTGGGCATTGGAGCAGCTGATACCTGCAGGAAAACAGAATATACTGGTGATCCAAACCTCTTGCAAGCTAGATTTGAAGGTCAGCAGCTCAGACTCCCACTGCAATCTAGCTGCTGTTTTCCTTGGCTTGTGTTCCCTGGCTGGTCAGAGTTCTGGTGGCAGGGGTACACAGGGAGATGAGAACCTTTTCTCTGTAGGCTTGGATTTTCAAGAGGGGGTGAATGCTTCAGAGGCACTTCCATGTCTTCCTTTTGCTGAAAGCACAGGCCTGGTTGGCTACCACCATGACTTTTAGAGAGAGAGATAATATGTGCCATGCCTGACATGTCCAGCCTGCCCTGGAGTGTCTTGTAGATTATGTACAACAGTACCTAGACTATGCACCGAGTTAGGATTTTTTTCCACACTAGTGTGATAGTGGGGTTATAGCCAGCCCTCCCAAAAAAGGGTCATCCAGCCCTTACCTAAGTCTGTGGTATTTGTCTGGTGTACTGTAATGCTCCCCACTGCTGATATGGTCTCCCATAAATATTGATACTGATCTTTGAGATGATATGTTCCTTCCAAGATTTGCTGCAGGAATTTAAAGTTTTGGGGATGTTGCAACAAGGAACCTCGTTTTTTCTTCCCAATAAAAGTCTGTTGAAGCATGGCCAAGTTACCAGCCTTCATGCTGCCCCTGCCCTGCCCTGCCCTGCCCTGCTTGGGGAAGGCAGAACAGTTTGTGCAGGTCACTGAGGAGCAGGAGCTTTTATAGCCACTGCCTCCAGCTGAGCACATCTCCTCATTCCCATGCAGCTGTCGTGAGCTGGCCTGACTGCAGAGCCCAGGCTGAGACTGTGGGGTATGAACAGACATATAATTATTAATCTCTGTTAATGCCATCACTTGGCACAAGAACAGAGGAGTGGGTGTAGAGCATTCAGAAGCTTTTACCTAGTGCATAGCTAGAGCTCTTTAGAGCTTGTATCAGTTAATAAGCAGCTAATGACCTTCAGAGGTCAAAGTTTATTAGGAAGAGTGTCCAGGGACAAACTGCTGCACTTCAAAACACCTGCCATCTGCATAAAGTTCACTGCTTTCCCTCCCTGTCTGCTCTCTTTGGGGAGCAGAAACAGAACCACCCCAGGCTGAATTGTGTAGGTAAGAGGACATGGAGTTTGAAAACAGGTAGAAAAAAAGAAAGAGAGGGATTTTAGGAGAGGAAGAGAGCTACATGAGGGTGTGCCCAAGTAAAACCTGGAGATTTAAGCTGAATTCCCATGTCTCTGTTCCCCAGTAAGGGCTTGCAGAGTGCGGGGGCTTTCAAACTCTGCTGTCCTGGCAGGGTGTCTATCAGTTTTAAATGTCAGAATCACAAACTTTCATGATAGCTTGTGGTGTGGTGTCATTCCTGCTACTGATATTTGCCTTTACAGAACATAACGCCATTACTGCCTATTTTTTAGGTCTGTGGTCTGGTCCTTCAGATCACAGCACGATTAAATCCTTTTTGAGAGAAGATATCAGTATACTACATCATGTCCTATATTTTGCATGACACACTCTGTAGTTTATGTGTTTTGACCAGTTTATACTCTCTACATGAGCAGTTTAATGCACAGATCTGCAGAGCTAAGTTTACACTAAAAGCCTCCTGAAAAGTCCCAACTTTGCAGCTTCAGGGCAAAGATGATTTTATTAAAAACAGCCAGCCTCTGAGGTCTGTAGGAGACATACATAAATGTGTGTTGTGGAGTAACCAGTGAGACTGTTTACTGGAACACGAGCCTTTGTTTATTGCCTTAGAGGAGTAAGTTAGGTGATGTTTATACTGAAAAGCTGCACTGAACTTCCACTGGGTGCAAGTACATGGGTGTGTGTGGCTTTTCTGTGGGGAGAGACCTTGGCTCATGCTGTTTTCTGGAGCTCTGAAGTTGCTTGTAGACTCTATTTCTAGTTTTTATTGAGGTTCAGAACGTAGGAGGGTGACTGCCTGAGGTTCTTATATGCCATAGCCTTGGTTTTATGAAAAGTTTTGGTGTTTCAGCTCTGCAGAGTAATCTGTTCTGCCTTTAAAGAGCATGGCTTGTACTTGTGTGATTCCCTGCTCGTTGCAGGGAGGTTGGACTAGGTGACCTTTACAGGTCCCTTCCAACCCAAACTGTTCCATGATTATATGATTCCAGTCTAGCACATACCAAACACATCAGGAGTCGAGTGGTTAGAGTCATGCATTTTGACATGGGGGGAGTTCAGATGGATGAAAGGCTGGGAAAATTTCACAGCTACCTTAAAGGACATTCCCTATACATTTCTATTTAAAATTACACTTGATTAATTTAAACATCACTATACAGCACTGAGCCTGGATTTTTTGTTCTTTGGGATCTTTTGGGGTTTTTTTTGTTTATAACTTTGAAGTGGGAGGCTCTTTATATCATCATATCTCAGGCACTTATTATTTTATGGATGCTTGTAGCTTGTCTGTAAAACTAAAAACCTTTTTACTAGACAGGAAAGCTCGGTTTTGTTCTATTTTTGTCAAACTTTTTTTTAATTGTTGTAGTTGTGTCAGAGAGGAGAATGCTTTAACTCCTGGTATAAACAAAGCATGTAATTTCTGGGAGAAACCGAACAGCTTTGCTAACTGAAATTTTGCTTACAGCGTGGCACTTCGGGTTTCTCTCACTTGATACAAAAATCCCATCATAGCTGGGATGAACATCTGGCTGTTCTCCCGTTGTCCTCAGTACAAGGGATCCACTGCCTTGCAGCTTTATTGTAGGTAAACAGCTGTATTTAACAGAACAGAAGAGATTTTACACTGCCTTTGCTCTAGCTTTGGGTGCCCCTAGCTCATGAAGGAAGAAAGAGAAGTTAATCACAATAAGTTTTCCTTAAGGGTATTTCACTGAATAATTCAAAATCAACTAAAATTCAATTAATTAGACATACATTGATATTGTTACTTCTATTTTATAGTGTTATAAGATGGATTTGGCATCAGAATGGATTATAAAATTGTAGATAATGGAGGAGAGCTGAGGACTTCATATATCTTGTGTGTATTCACACCAATACCTGTTCCACCTATTCCGGGCCAGCAGATCTTTAATGGCAAATGCAGTTTAGAGGGTTTTTTAATCTCATCCAATGAGCCAGGTACTAAGTGTCAGAAAATTTAACTCTTTGCCATGATGGATCCTCAAAATTTGTCTTAGATTTCTCATCTTGCAGCTCAAGGTTTAGTTGGAAAAGTAAGGGACGCTGAAGACAGTGAAGTACTGTCTTCAACAGCATCCTTTTCAAAATAATTTAAAGCATATGCATTTCCTTTGGGGTTTGAAAACACATGCATCACTTGTGGTGCTACCATAGTGTTAGAAAATACAACGTCTTCAATTAAAAAAAATATTATTTGTTTTGGTTAATTACATTTTCCTTTATAGTCAAAGGGAAGATTTTAGGCTGGTTAGAGCCAAGCCAACTCAGAGCTCAGAGAGAGCTGTGCCCAGTGGAGGTTAATGCAAAGCTGCTCAAGGGGATGTGGAAAGAGGTGGGCATGAGAACTCGGTGCTTTTCATGGGCTAACTTTGCTTCTCACTGCAGGCTGATGAGGCTTTCCAGTGACTCTATACAGTGAGTGCCACAGTCACATTATTGAAAAATTTCATGTTTGTTTCTTGTGTTTAAACCAAATAACAGTGCAAGTCTGTAGATGTGTAGATACACATCAGCAATGAGGAAAAAGATGACTGCTGCTCACCTACTAACCAAGTAGCAGCACTTTTGTCCCTTTAAGAAGAGCTTTTTTAATCTGGAGAGCTCCTCTGTGAGTGACCTCCTCAAGTCACTGTCTGAGACAAGAACCTAGTGTATGTGCTCTTCCTTGTGAGCTGGAAGTCACTTTAAATCTGCCAACACATTTGCTTAGCTTTCCTTTTAGAGCAGAGCCAGCTGTTCTTCAGAGTCTCTGGAGTATCTGCATGTCCTCTTAAACTCTCCTTTCTGGCTAGAAAATAGGGACAGTAGCTAGACTGTTTCCCATACTAAAAGTTTAACAACCTTGAGTATTATTACATTGCTCAGATATGTTCATGGCCATAGTTCAGTCCCTGCTTGCCCTTACTTGAGGCTTCATCAGCCCCACGTGCAGGCTCAGCTCGTGGAGCAATGCTGGCTTGTGGCAGCCTCCTGACACAGCCCATCTATCCTTTGCTTTCCAGAGTGGTGGCATTTGACTGACAATTGGTTCTTCTGTCACGACTCCAATGAAATCCAGGAAAATGTGGAAGGGATTCTGTTGTCTGAAATTAATTAGGAGTTAACGAGGCTTGTTTGAAGCCAGCAGTGGGACTCACAAAACAGCTAGTGATTAGAAGGGTTGTGAAAAGGGCTGTGCTGAGCCATTAATCAGACAAAAAGAAGAAAACAAGTAATACTGATTTAGGGATGTTTTTCCCTTCTATTTTCCAAGTATGAAATTCATGCTTAGGATTAAACTAAACCATTTTAGAAGTCAGATAGAACAGTTTTATGAAAGGTTAAAGATGCTAAGTGGGAGACAGAGGAAATAAGAGGGAAATAAATTTTATTCATCTTGGTCATGGGCCATTGAGTTAATTCCACCTTCTGTTGAAGGATGCATGAACCTGTGCTCCCTGTCTTCTGGAAGGACAATTGCTGAGACCAAGCCAGCCTCTCCCAGGTGAATACACACATTTGTACTTGTTCTTCCCCTCCTACTCTCAAAATAGTGAGAAATCAAATACCATACCCCTGAGCTGGGCTAGGATGGAGGGTAATTTCTGCAGGCTCCTGTAGCCTGCTCTGTCATGTCCACCAGCAGCAATGCTGGGGAATTTGAAGACAGAAATTAAATCAAGTGTGTGATATAATAAGTATAACTGGGCTGGGCTGTTCAGTAGATTCCTGAATCCTACTGGCAGAAGAATATCTAGCCACAAGAGTAAGCAAACTTAAGTAAAATACAAGGGATTGGGTTTTGTTGTTTTTGCTATGGTGGGTTTTGTTTGTTTGTATTTAGGTTTTTTCCCTCCCCAGATGTGACAGGCAATGAGTAAAGTGAGGCTCCTGAAATATTTTCCCCACTCTCCCCCTGCTTCCCCCAAATATGGAGAGTAATTTATGAAAAAGGCTGTTGAGAGAGGAATTTCAGAACTAAAATATTCACCTAGTGTCCAGATACTGGATAAAGGAATTTTCAGTTAGTGATGCTTATTTTTCTCTTAATCAATGCCTTTTTCAAATGGGCAGAATCCTCAAAGTAGGTCCTGTGTTTTTCATGTTTCTGAATTCAAAATATTTGTGACTATTTTCCCCTTTTCAAATGCTTAAATTATTTGAAATGATTCCTTCTATAAACATTAGTATCCATACATTGATGTGCCTGATCATGCAATGAAAGTGGCTACAAAGTCAGCCAAAGCAAATTTAATTTTCTCTTTTATAAATAAACGTACTGAAGTGTTTTCCAGTTCTGACAGAAATATTGTCTTTCCTTGTTTTACTGTGCTATTTTGACTGGTTCCATTGTTTGCTACATTCCTGATGCATTTAGAAGATACTAAGATTTTAATGGGCAAGAAGAAGGTAAGTGAAGGATGCTAATGAATGCCTTTATTGGAAAATACAATGTGTATTATTATAGGTTTCCTGTGAATGAGAGTATTCCAACAGGAACCTTGGACCTGTTGGTCACTGGTGCAAAGACCTCCCTTTCACTAGAACCTACTTTAATAATTTTCTTGGACTTGAAGAAATGAACTGAATATAATATTCAAGTAGTGTTGAGTATCATGACTTTATGTAAATGACATTGCCTTTTCACTTCTTTTTCCCCTCTCAATGAAGCCTATTTTTGACTGCTATGCACTAAGCAGGCTCCCTCAGTGAGCCACAGAGTGACAACATGCAAGTCCTTCAAGTGAAATGTGAAATGCTGACCAGAAATTATCTGTATGTGGCTTGTTTTTTTCTCCTTACCACTCTTTACTGCCTTGTATTCAATTTTTACTGCCATGTTTGTTTTGGCTGTCTCCATAACCCTCCTGTGACCTCTGTCATCAGGATGGTATATTTTTTCCCTGCCTCGTGTATCTCTTCTGTTTACTTCACAGAACTGAACAAGACCAATGTTGATCTGAATGTCTATTCACAGCTATGTTTACTGGCAGTATTTTCCCATGACAAAATTTTTGTTTTCTTTTCTCTGGCTTTTAACCAGTTCCTAGTGCATAACAGGACTTAATTTTCTATCCAGTTACCCTGCTTTCCCCTCCCCAATTTTTTTAATAGTTCTGTCCAGAATTAGCTTTATATACATGGAAAGTGCTTTTAGACATTTGAATAGTGTTTTCCATGAAGTTAGCTTCTAAGGAGGGTCTCTGGATCCACTGCACCCAGAAGAAGGAAAAATATATCCAGCCTAGGATATTTAAGGCAAGCACTGTTGGTCATGCCATGCCACATCACTGTCAGTAGACTTCTGGAGCTGCTTCCCAGAGTAGAGGATGAGGAAGACACTTCCCCAGAAGACCAGGGACATGCTCTTTCTAAACTGACAAAACTGCTGCAGTGAGCTGGGGCGTCTGAATTCCTTCCACTGTCAAGGATACCTACCTCTAAACACTTGAGTTGGCCAAGTTAATTCCACCTAAAGTGTTGCCTTGTCTCTGAAATAGGGCTTGCTCCATGTGGTGAATCGGCCTCAACTTTTGTAGGACAAAGCAGGGAAGCCCTGAAAATGTGGATGCAGCAGTTTTCTCTCTTGCTCTTATCTGATAGACCTGCAGTGCAGCAGGAGGTTACAGAAGTTTCATCTGCTCGGGGGCTGTGTGCCTTAGGGATTCTCTGTAATCTGGATCATTCAACCTTGAAAGGCTTGCTCAGAACAATTCTACTGAGCTGTCTTTTACACTTTTATGTACAGAGACACAATTCTTACCCTCATTAACAAATATGAACTGTGACCTTATATTAATGCATTTAGGGATTGAATTGATATTCCAACTCTTGCCTGGATTATGCAGAACTACACCGGAAAACTGAGAGAATGGAGGTGCTTTATTAGGTGAAATTTGTGGACTTTGTGTAGAGAAGATATCTAACAAGGATGTGGCTGCTAATATATCTGATACTTGAATATTGCAGCAGCTTTCAGGAGAGAGGAATTTAGGCTCAGTGTGAAACCCTGACTGAAATGGAAAACAAGCCTTGTGAGATCCAGGATCATGCCTCTAGTTTGCCAGGGCTGTGAATGTTTAACTAACAAGCAAAAATACCTTCTTTCTTTTGTGAACATTTTAAAAGGGTCTGGTTGTTACTGTCTGAAGTAAAGGAAGTAAGTGTATGGCTGTCTTGTTTTGCATCCCTTCCTTGATAACTCTTATCAAACATCATTTGACATGTGTGGGACTCAGCAAGAAAACTTCTGACGTTGTTGGTTTTCTGCTGCTACTGGTGTATCAGGGAAGTGGCACACTGACACTGAGTGACAGATGAACTTGCCTATAGCAAAATGCAGCTGCTCACAGACATGTAAAAAATGAGACAGCAGCATAAGTGGCCTGTTAGGAGAAAACACCAGGAACATTCAAGGGGTTTTGGAGCTATCTATGCAACTAGAGTATGGGATGCTTGGGGGTTTTTTTGAGTTATTTGCTTGTCCCACGTTAAAGGTTTTCTAGGTGATAAACATAACTGAACACCAGCTTTCTACAGGTGTACTGCAAGTGTGTGAAGAAATGATTTATCATAACTGAAATAGTACTGAATGCCTATAGCATTCTATTCTATCTATAGGATAACCCACCTCTGTGGCTTTCATTGATTTATTTTTGGGAGTCATAATGCATTCAGTTGTAACACATCTCATACACTTTGCATAATTCAACCATACAGTAGTAAGTTTCACGAAAACTGAAAGTACTTAAAATACTATGTATAATAAAAAACTATCAGGTACTGGTTAATTTAAAGGCTGGTGAATAAAAGTGTGAATCTAATTTTATTTCCTAAGTGAAAATTAATATTTATTGCCTCTACTAACAAAAGGTAAGTCTGTTTTCAATTTAATGGACCCTAACAGAAGACTCTGAAATGTCAGCCCCCAAAAAACTTAGTATAATAAGTTCAGCCACAATTTTTTGACAATATGAAATCAAACCAAATATCTCACTCTCATAGGGGAAAGAAAGGAGAAAGATTTGAAGCAAAAGAACTGCAATCTGCCCTATACTGAGGAACAGTACCAAATCAAGCAGCTCCCTCACAGGCCTGCTATTGTTTTGTTGTCCAGATTTTATCTAGCAGTTGTGCCAGGGCTGTGTCTTCACATTCTTAATTGTGGTGGTATTTCTGTTTAAGTAGCCTTTGTGGATAGCTGGAAAGCAAAGGGAACCATGCTTTTGCACCAGAAGACAACTTTCTGTCATCAGAGAACTGGACTGGCAGAAGCTGCCCACTCAAATAATCACCTCCATGGGGTAAAAGTGCCTCTGTGGAAAGGGTTGGGAGAGAGAGAGAGGTTCTTTTAATGCCCTGATGAATCAGCCATGGTTATAAGGAAATAGTTCTTCAGAGTGCTGTCAGAGTGAAGCATAATGTTCTTCAACTTCTGGTCCCATATCCCAGTAAATGCTCTGATAAGGACACAAGGCACTTTTTTAACAGCTCAATATCTCTTTCTGCTTTATTTCTCTGCTTTTTGAAATGGAGCTACTTATCATGTGAGTTAATTAATTTTTAAAGTTTTAGCCAGTTGTAGCTTCATATCTCTCTTTGAAACTCAATTCCATTATAAAATTGCTGTTTGAAACTTACAAGCCTGAATTTTTTCATCTCCCTTCCCTCCTCCTTTAAGTGCCACAGCTGCTATATGGATTGCTTTCTTCTCTTCAGTTCTTAATGGTGGTTTCTGAGGAAAACATTAGTTTTGAACCAAAAATAACTAAAATTAAAGTGAAATTTGGCCTAATATTATACTTCTATCTATTGCTAAATCAAAGAGGTTGCAACATTGATTTCAGCATTATCTGTACATGTCTTTCTTAAACTCTTGCCCAATTTCTGTTAGAAGAAAATAAATTGTAATTGAACAAACTTGTTTATGAGTTTTTGAGGTTACGTATTTTTGGAGCTGTGTCTTGTTGATTTGAATAGGGTTTTTTGAACAGTGGCCTACTTGAACATTTATATAACATTTACTGTTGAGAATCATTTATCATTTGCCTTCGCAAATGAAAATGTGTGTTGCACTTTCGAGCACGTCTCCATTTGGTTGTTTGCACTTCCAATCTTCTTTTAAAACCACATCCAGATTTACCACAGCATGTAAGAGGGACCGTGGCAGGTCCAAGGGTGATGTGCCATGACACCTGGAGAAGTTGCTTCTGCACATGAGAACCTCTTGCCTGGGCTGAACCCCAGTTAATGCATAAATAACATTATAGCCAGGGACAGCCACAGCCTTCAGCTGCTGCCTTCCCCTGTGTGTTTAGAACTGTTTGCCCTCCAAAGGTGGAAACTGCTTCACTGTGTTCCAGAACTGAGCATTCTCAGAGCGCTGCTGTGATGCTGCTGATGGCAGTGCTGTGTTGTCACCTGGCACCAGAGCTGACAGCTCTCAGCCTGATTCAAGGTGAAGGCTCCTGCCTGCTCGAGGAGGAGGAGAGGACTGACCTTGTACCTCCAGGCTGTGTATTCCACACAGACCAGTTATCCATGGTTAAATCTGTAGCTGCAGCAGTGCTTTCGTTAGGGCTGCCTTTAACTGGAGTATCAAGTCTAAGCCAAGAAGAAGAAAGAACACTCTCTCTCATCCTTGAATGAGATTTAACAGTGACTGAGTTGTCCTAAATTTTGAAATGCCTCATATTAAAGACAGATTCTGGGCAACAACTGCGTGGGTTCTAAGTATTTAAAGTAAACAAACAAGTATATTCAGCATTCCACTGTGTCCTTTGGTGTGCTGAACAACATCCATTATAGCACTGGATTTTAAACATTGGCAGTTATTGAAATTGGCTTCTATAATAGACCATCATTAAAAAGTTAAAGAAATATCTGTTGCTTGAAATAGGGAGCATTCTTGGGTAGCATTCTTGGGTAGCAAAGCCAACAGGAGAAAAGACACTACTATTTGCTTTTTGTGAGAATGGTCCCATCAGTTCATTGCATCTGAATTGACTTATTTGTTCAGTATCACACTTTTCTTCAAGTCTGTTTAGTCTTTGTTTTTTTCTCCCCCTGCCCCCTTTTTATTTTAATTTCTTTTTTTTCTTCCCTGGATTGCTAACTGCTTTCTTAGTGTAAAAAAGCAGTGGAAGTATATATAAAGTCACTCACTGAGAAAGGTCTGTATCATTTCTCATTCAGCATTCTGAGAACTGTTCTGTGGGAACCTGAAATTTCAGCTTCTTTACAATTCTGTGTAATATGAAAATCTGGAATTCAGCAACAGTTGCAAAACCTCACAGAGGTGTTGTTTCAGCTGACTTCTGCCTTTTGGTAGCATTTGAGTCTTGTCCAGATGTTAAATGGGTAGAACATATTGATGGAAACTTCATATCATTGGGATAGAACAGGTCTAAATGCCATTTGGACTCTACCAGACTACTAAAAGTAGCAGCAGGTATCTCCTATTTGTGTTTTAAAGCAAAAGAGCAGTGGCTGAGTTGTTTGAAAGGTCTGGTTATCTTTGTGTAGGTACATTAGAGTGATGCCCTGGGTTCTGGCTGGTTCTGGGATCAGAGCAGTTATGAGCCCAGAGCAGGGTCCAAGACAAAATGTAATCCCTGGGAGAACTGAGGGGGTCATAAAAAGGAGAAGACCAACACAGAACATGGGCTTGGGGGTACTAGACTTGGCCTGAAGTTTTAAGAAATACTAATTTTACACGTCAACACTTGTTGCTTAATTGTTACAGATTAAAAAAAAATTCTAAAATAAAATATTCCTTAATGATCTTCTTTGGATTAATTGTTTGGCAATTACAGAAGTGTCCTAAGGAGTTTTAAAGAAGTTCTAAATTCCTGACAAGTTTTGGAAATGTCTTAATTTCATATTTTCCCAGAGATTAGCATTTGGGGATAAAGCCTGGGAAAGAAAATGTTGTAATTTTGTTGACATTAACATACGGATAGTTTGGTTTCTTGTTTGTTTGTTTGTTTGGTGTTGGGGTTTTTTTTGAGGATTCTGAGTTACTTTTGGGAAACTGTCTTATTTTTCTCATTTTTGCACATTGGAAAGTTGGGTAGATTGAATTAATGTTGATGTGGAATACCTGCAGAAACTATTATTTTTCACAGTTTATTAATTTTAAATTCAAAATAACAATTTTTCTTTGAACAGAATTATTTCCTTTAGGTCAAACTAATCCTTTAATTTTGTTTTTTTTTTATTTTCCTGTGAACAGAACAGCCTTAAATTCATTTTTGACAGCTGTAAGGATGCTTATGTTTTCTACTCCCCATGCCAAGACTGAGATATGAAAAGCGAACTTTCCAGTAATGTTCTTTGCACAAAGAGAAACATGTTATCCCAATGTTGATTAGCACTTTATTTTTCAAATCCTCTGGAGGTCTTGGAATGACCTTGTTCTCTCCATTAAAATATTTAAATTCACCTATATAACTGGTTTTTTAACAAAAGAAAAGTATTCCTGCTCAGATCCAAGACTCAAAATCCTGTAGCAAATACTAGATGTTGCTTAGCAGACTTAATAGGCTTTTGCAATCAAGCTGCCAAAAAAAAAAATCACATTTGCATGAGATTTCTGGAACATGAGGACAATAAAAAAGTATAAAATTGCTTGTTTTCAATGAACTAATGTGCTTTAACAATCTGAAAGTGAGTTTACCACTTTTCCTTTTAAATTCTGCAAATATTTTGTCCGCTTCAAGAGTTTAACTTGCTAAATGATATCTGAATTTGGCTTGTTCTGAACCAAAGTATTTTTTGCCTCTTATGAGCTCACAGAAATTGATTCATTTAAGTAGAATAGTTGTCATATTCTTTTCTCTGTCTAAACCCTGATTCCAATTTCTTCCATGAGTGTTCATTTTATTTTAGGAAAAATTTATCATCTAAGATGATGAAAGCTACAATTTTCTCAGCAAGCTGTCAAACAACAGTTCTATTATCCTGTCATTTGCACATGAATAAAATGTCTGTTAGAACTAATAATAAATTTGGCTTCATTTTAATGTGACTGGTGATTTCTTGCTATCTCAAGGAATGCTGCAGAATACTACAGTAAGTGCAACTGAGCAGGCAGTGATAATGTCATTTTGGCCCATCTTCAGTTACATGGGAATCCCATCACAATCTGAAAATGTTTATTAATGTATGTAAAGTGTGGGAAATTAAGGTCTGTCCAAACTGAACCAATGTTTATTTAGCTACTATGACTTAAGGGTGATAATATGTGAGTTTGAGTATGTGAACTCCTGAGGACTGCTGGGTGAATAAACAATGTGACAGAGGTTTTCCTGTAAGTTTATCATACTATTTGCTTTTTGTTGTGTTGGGTTTTCTTTCTTTTCTCTTCTTCTTGCTGTGAATATTCCTAAAAGACAGGATTTTTTTTTATGTTCCCTTAAATGTTTAAGAGAGATAGCCATGTGAGCATGCCCAGTGTAAATGCATAAATATTTCTATTTCAGATTCTCTTTTGGGTTTGGGAATGAGATTAGTCAAAGGGATGGGGGGAGAAGGGAGAGCATGCAGTCAGCTGGAGAAAAGATTAAATGCTCTTTGATCACAAGCAGCAGGACTGCTCTTCCCTTGCTGTGTCCTGCAGCTCTGACTTTAAAGTCCTAGACCTGAGAAATACACAATTTCCACTTCTTTTTCTCCAGCAGCAGCCGTTGCTACCTGAAATGTGGAGGTCTGGATTCACAGGGAGGTTTGGAGCAGGACTGCCTTGCCAGGGTGCAGGCTGCTGCCTGAGAGCAAGCACATGGCCTCCACAGCCCTGCAGAGGTGCTTGGTCTTTCGAGGGCCACAGCTGAAATTAGAAGGACTGTAAAAAAGTGATCCTGTGATGTCCCACCTTGTCATGAGGTGTATATTTCAAGAGAGTTTTATATAAAGCTGTAAAAACTTGAAATGACTGAATTGTCTTGCATGATTCTCCCGCTGGTGGCTTTTTGTGTAGGATGTCCCTGGGCTCACAGAGACCCTTGGCATTTGGGGAAGGCCAGCAGATGCTTTTACTCCCTGCATAGTAGATGGCATAGCTGGGTGCCACAGAAAAGACAGGAGGCATCCTGGCCAGGCTATGGGAAATGCCAAAGGCAGGGATACATCCTCAGCTGTGTCCCTAAGACAGCTAGTCTATCTGTGCCTCCACTTGTAATTCATGGCCCCAAGAAAGGAGCCAAAACTTTCCTCTCAGAAATAAAATAGGATGAACTTTGAAGCTGGTGATTACACTATTTTTTTCTCTGGTGTCTGGAGTACTCAATAGAAGCCATCCATATCTCTTCCCTGCTTTAGTGCTTTAGACTGGCTTGTAGCTGGCATTCCTTTGGATGTGAATTGATTACCTGTCTCTGTACTAGAATCATCTCAGCTGCATGGGAACAGCACAGCATCTCTACCCAAACATTTTTGGAAGTCTCCTGGAAGGCAGGAAATCTCTCTTTGGGCAGACCTTGCCTAAATCCTCAGTGAGAGCTCTGGCTTCTGAGTGAACGTGTAGGGAGAGACGGGCAGGGGAGAGCAGGGCTGGGAAGGACTGGAATAAACACTGTGTCACTGGGTCACACTGGCTCAGGCCAAAGGACTGTCTGGGCAAGGATCTCTGTCTCAGAGCATCTCAGTCATGATGCCAAACCCACGTTACAGCTCACTTTCTGACAGCTCTGCTAATCCTTCTTGTAGGCCCTGTGTAAATAACACCATTCCAGACATGAGGCTGCTTTGGGCCAGCAGCAGGAGAAGAAATGGGAGGAAAGAGCAGCATCTGCTGGGATCTTACTGTTCCACATCACCACTGTGTTTTGCGGGAGGTAAAAAGAAAATGTGAACCTATGTCTGAGCTTCCTATACTGACAAGAAAATTTACAGCAGGCCATCAGAGATTAAGTAGATTTTGCCATCCAAGAAGAGTTTCGTGGAATTCATCAAACTATGTTCAGTACATGGGTCTCAGTCAAATAAATATTTAATATAAAAGATCTAAATAACTGCCTTGACCCACCTTGTGAAAGAGTGTAATTTCCGGTGTTTTTTAAGCTACTGCTCAATGTAGCAAGTATATATGCACTTTGAAAAAATTATTTCTAGTTTGTAGTAAATACATAAATTGGTGGGGCATGCATGACAGAGACAACAGTTTCAATTACTTCCATGTCATTAATATTTTTCTTAAATTTACATCACCTATTTATTTTTTTCTTATTGCAAGCATGAAAAGGAATCCCAGGCAAAGTTCAGAGCATTTCTGAGATGCATTGTTGTCCTTCAGCCCTTGTTGTCTCCAATCCCTTTTTAAATCATTTCTAATACAGCAAGTAGAGATGCTTGATTGGATATGCAGATCTTGGGTTGTTTAGAAAATTATAGAGTTAAATTGCCAGTCATGAATCAAAGTTGTTTTTTTTTTTTTTTTTTTTATAATAGTAGAAGTAGTTGCAAAGCCTTTTGATCTGTATAGCCCATTTAGGGCATAGAAACAGTACAGATTGAAGTATGAAACAATACAAAGCTAATAAAAAATAGTAAGAAAATGGACAATTTTTTGTGGCAAAAATTATCAAACTTTTAAGCGTGAAACTAAGGTTTGTCTTTTAGTTTTAACAACAGAGCAGTTGAATGTCAAGTCTGTACCTCTGTGCATGACCAGCACACTTCAGTCAGGAACTCCTTGGCTGGCTCAAGGACTCTGGGGCTCCTCATAAGCACAAATGAGATAATTGCTGGTTTGAGACAAGGAACTTATTTGGAACAGAGTGATGGACTGCCCAGATAGACACCTTTTCAGCAAAATGTCTGATTAAATGATGCAAGAACTTCTCTCTAGGTGGGAAAGTCAGAATTACCTGAAGAGTCCTTCCAGGCAGCTCCTGCTGTTCCTGGGTCAATTCCTGTGCATGAACCTTTTAGCATCTCAGGTGGCCAACTGTGCTTTTCCTTCCACAGGCTCCACCAGAGGTTCCTGTTGCAAAATTAAGCACACATATAGGTAAATGGTCAGAAGAAACTCTTATAGATTCAAAAATGGTCAAGTAGAATAAACTGGTTTTGCCTGTAGTTACAGTGATCTGTAGCAGTGGGTCCAGTATGGGCTGGGGTGGTCCTGTAGGACCATGGGTTACAAGAATTCAGGAAAACAGTGGTACAGGGAGTCCCTCAAAATTGCAAGAGTTTACTGTTGCCATCTGGACAGCAGCCAGATGTCCTTTTCAAGAGTTTGATTCCACTCATTACTTTTATCCTATGCCAAGAGCCCTGAAGGCTGGTCAGGTTTTTTTACCAAACACTCTGCCTATGACTGCCTGTGTAATACTACCTCAGGAACTGCCAGCCAATTTAAATGTGCTGTCCAGGTAGTCCTGAGCTCTAGATTACTCTCTGTGCCTTGATGGATGTTTCACAGTCCTCACTTGAGCCGAAATTTAGAGGTTCTGAGCTCAGTAGTGACTGGTGTAGGTTGCCTGGAAGTAGTGGACTCTGGTTCTGTGAAAACTTGTTTCTGACTTTAGCTTTAACAAGTGATAGTAAAACATTTTCATCAGAAAAATTAGAAATGAAGCTAGAATATCTTCCAATTTCTCCATCAAGTGTTGTTAGACATAATATATTCTCACAAAAATGTGAATTTTTTTTATCTGTCGCCAGATATCTGAAAAATCATTTGAAACTGGCTATTTGATGGAAAACTTGGAGTGAGGAATTAATGAACAACTTAAAGGCAACAGTAGAAGAAGTTTCAAAGAACAGAATTATTTTAATTTATTACTTACTGACAGTTTAGGTGTGTGTCTGTTTTATTTTATTTGTTTATATTCAGATTTGTAGGACACTCACTTACTAGAAAATTCTAAATTATCAGAATAAGAAACTGAATGATTTTGCTTGCTGGACCAGTCAATCTTAATTTCATTTCCTCTCCCCTTGTTTTGAGCTGAAAAGGATGTAGAGGTGGTGTCTCATGTCTTAGATATATTCTTTTATTTATTCTTTTTTCAGTAGGAAATATAAAATTGCCTGCATGGAGGCAGGCACTTCAGCACCAACCTTAAAAAGAACTTGTATGACAAAGGCAAATACATATGTGACCAACTACTGATACTCACTAGAAAAAATATTGCATAATAGGTTCTTGAAGTATGCTTATCTTTTTGATATTAACCAGAAATCAAAGAATTTCTACATTTTTTTTTCACTGCTGGAGAATGGAGGTTGTATAAGTAGTTATGTTTTCTTTTGTTTTCCCAGTTCTGTTTCCTGTAGAGAAGCAGAATTTCAAGGAGTTTGATTTAGGTTTCATTAAGAATTGGTTGAACTTTTTATTTGTGTTACAACAAAATGAATAAGTGGCTATAATATAGATAACAATTTTTTTTCCAGGAAATGTTTATGCTGTTCAATGTCTATTTTTTCCTTTTGTTTAGTTCTTTGTGTAAATAAAGTTAGCAGCTAACACATACAAGAAACAATCTCCCTCTCTGCTATGTTCATTGTTTTTTCAATAGGATCTCAGACTATAAATTCCCTTTAGATCTTGGCAGAAACTTCAAGCTCTGAACACTCCAATTATTATTTAATATTATTTATATATATAATTTAATATTATGACAGAAGGGAAGAGTAAGGCTGCAGGATGCCTTGCATTCTCCTGCTCCCTCTGTCGCTGAGCTGGCTTTGGTGCCACAATTGTATCTGGGTGTTGTGGTAGGAATAAATCTTATCCACCAAATACCTGGTTCAAAAGAACTTCTGCCAATGAAAATACTGGATTATTCTTTCATCACCCATTTATTCATTGTTGTTTGGTCTTTTCTGGCTTTGAAAACACAAAACTTGTCACAGCTCAACTTTAGGATGAAGAAATAGAACTGTTATATTGAATTGCGATGATAAGAAGATCTCCTATCTAAAACTTCAGAAATCAAAAAGCATTTCTTGTTTTCACAAAGTCAGCAGTTCTGTTACTATAAGTGCCAGGGATAAATTCCTTTCAGGCCTGAAGGAGAAGTGCTGTACAGCTCAGTGTGCCTGTCGAAGGGGGGAACCTGTCTCAAATAATTTGCTCAACTGCAGGCTTTGTGTGACACTTTGAGCAAATGAGCTTTGCTTCTAAAAAAATGAAGAGTAACAAAAACATTTCTGCATCTTCTTTTATTTTCTAAGCTGGAGGATGCAGAGCTTATTAAGAAAGACACAAAACCTGATCTTTCTGTAAGTCCTGTATAGGGCTTAAGGAGTAGGAAATAGCAGGGGGTGAGCTGAGCTACAGCCTTGGAATTTGCCCTCTGTGCATTTATTTTCCTGGCTTTGGGGATGAACTCAAATTGGGAGGCTGTAGGATACTGCTCTCCAATTCCCTTTGCATGGTGACTCAAGTAATGGTGCTCCCAAGTTTATAACTCTCCAGGGGACAGGATTTTCTGAGAGCCTGGATTTATAGTGCCTGTATCCGGTGGTGATAGAGCATGATGAATGGAAAACTAAGAGGGTCACGATGTTTTTTAGCTGTTTGCTTTTATATGAATGTGTTAAACTATGACTAGACCATATTCTTAAAATGAAAGATAGATGAGATCTCAGAGAAAGGTTTGTTTTTATCTATCTGCATTTTCTGTCATTTTAGTCTGATAGCTTTTGTCATAGTTCAGAAAGAAAAAAAGGTGAAAAAATGTGCTTTTTCATTTAAATTTGGTTGCTTTTTTGCACATCAGCAAGTGTGGTTTTGTTTCTTAAAAGAAGTCTGAAAATAGTATTTTAGATTGCAAGGTGGTAATTAATTTCTATCCTAAAATTTGGGTTACACTTACCTTGCTTCCGAGTAATAACTTTACAATTCTACATTGATATACAAAACAAGGTTTGCTCTAAGCACATTTTTCAGGGTTGTTCATGGCTGACCATAAAATAGATATATGTACACCTAAATTCTTCCCCACCTGGAAAGAAGCTTCCAAAGTGCACTGTGAGAAAGGACAAGGTGGTAACCATTTCACTGATCTGTTTGCCTCTGCTTGCTTTGGCTCCCCCTGCTCCAAGCTATGGGGTGCTACCACCTTCTTTCCAGATGTCAGAGAGACTGTCACACCTTACCCTATGCCAGTTTAGCCCACTAAACCTGCAGAAACATAATCTGTGTTTTTCTGCTGGGCTGCTGAGCTGAATCTGTTCACAGAGGCTTCCAGCAGCTGCCAGATATGTCAGGTTAAGTTATGACTGAGCATGACTGACAAGGTGGAAAGAGAAAAACAGAAATATAAGAAGACAAAACTTAGAAGTACCTCTTGACTCCTATTTTTTAGGGTGATTGACTGTCTTGTCTCATACTGGGGGACAGCCCCCAGTAAGGGGAGTCAGAAGACACAAGCATTAGATCATGAACTCTCATCTTCCTCAGTTCACAAAGGTCACTGGAGAGGGGAGCCTGTTCTAGGAGGTTATTTGGGAAAATAATGACTAATTTCAGTGCTCTGGAATGCTTCAGAGGGACAAGTCTCCTCTCACTGAGTATTTTATGCACCTGGAGCAATCAGCCTCAAAAAATTAGCCTATGCAATACTTTCCCTGGACTTTTGTTTTCTGGTCTTTCCCCTGAAGTTATGTTCTTTGGCCTCTCCCTCTCTTGCCATTGCTGCCTCTGGTGGGGAATGTCTTGTGCCCTGGGCCTTTCAGGACAGCTGGGCTCTATTGACTGCTCTGAGCCAGGGGATCTGCCAATTTATTGTAGACCTCCTCCGTGTCATGTAAGAGGTACAGAGTTTGCTGTTTCACATGCTAGAAATGATAGTCCGGTTGTCCTTTTAAACCTGTCCCTTGGTGTTTCTGTAACAAGGGGCCATGATAATTTTACTATTTTTCCACTGTACTTTAAAAAAAAAAATATGATGAAATTTCTCCTGGCTCCCATCCCTCCCAGTTTTCAAAATACTAAAACTGGAGAGCTTTAACTGCCTGACACAAGTTAAAATTCACAGTGGCTGTAGGGCATCATCTAAGCAATATCTTTGATATTCTTCCCAATATCTTTGAAGCAATGCTTTTACAACCTCCTTATTTTAATGCCACTTGAGTGGATTAAAAAAAAAAAAAATGATTGCACAATTAGCTGCAAAAGACGTGTGGTTGCAATTTTACTATTATAAAGATCCTGCTCTCACCTGGCTCCTAGCAGTGCTTCTGAAATGTTGTTGGTTTTTTCTCTCCTGTAACTGAAGGCCAAGTTTAGAGGCAGAAAATAATTATTTTTTTAATTGAGAAAAAAGTTTGTTGCACTAAATGGCACAAGCACAGCCATATTTAATAAAGGCCATATTTAGTCCCAGTGCATGCCTTATTTGAACAATCGCAATGGCTTTTTGTTTGCTTACCAACAAATTCCCTTTTTTTTTTACAACATACTCTGAATCAGCAACTTATTTGATCTTTTGTTGCCTTTGTTTCTTTTCAATAACATTGTTACTTCCAGGCCTTCACAATGTACCCATGTGCCTGTGTGTGTGCAGGAGTTTTTTATGTGTATACATAAAATTCTGCCTTAAACTGAAACAGTAACATTAAAATTCCTCTGCTCTGGAATAGTGTCATTCCTGTTCACTGCAGTTCCTATAAAAACATGGACTGTGTATTTCTGGCCTGTCTCCAACATCTCCATTCTTCTCCTCTGCCAGTTCTAAGATTTGGCCTTTTGCTGCGTCCTTTGCTTGGGGTGGAATTCCCAAACTTTTTGGGTCCCTATTTTCCAACTTACATTTTTAACCTTTGATTTAATTTGTATTTCCTGAGTAATGTGATGCATTAGCAATTCTCAAGCATTATCCAAAACACAGAGACAGTAAATACTGTTGTAAAGTTATGTTCTGTTTTTCGTCTCCTTAAATAAAATGTTTTAACAATCTTCTGCCCTTTACTTCAGAAGGTCATCTAATGTTTTTGGTTACTATATTAAGGAATTGAAGATTGGTCCACGGTAAAAACGAACCTAATTTATAAAATCCAGAGGTATGTGGAAGAACAGTTAGTAATTTAAAAGAGTTGGAAAGGCAAAGTGTGAAGGGGGCTTTGGTTTGTGTAGGTCAGGTGTTCAGTGCTGACTGGGACAGGGCTTGCGTGGAGGGTGACAGCGCCAGACAAACACGGCCCCAAAGGTGAGCAGAGCCAGTTATGAGCATATGCATGAGGACCATAACAGAAAGTGGACGATTAAACACAGAATGGACATAAATCTTTTACCATTTTCTTCATATACAGTCAGAGAAGAAGGGGAGAAGTAAGATTCTGCCTTGCTTGTATTGCTGCTACTGTTCCACAGACAGCATCAAGCTCTGAGTGCATCGGTCTGTCTTTGTGAGCTGGTTTGAAGTGCTGTGGGATGAATAACTAAAGCACAGGGAGACAAGCTGACCCACACAGCCAGAGGCAACCTACACAGCAGGCTCCACAACCCTGAATCAGGGATCAGATTTCTTTCAAATGATAAAAGACAGGTAGCCTTCTTTCTCAGGGTGGGAATGAGTAAATTTGGGATCCTGAGCAGAGAGCTGTTATTGCAGTCCTGTAGTCAGTACAGAGAGATCTGTCTCTCACTGGGGCTGCTGCTATGAGTGGGTGGGAGAAGACAATGGCATTTGGCACTGATGAAATGGATTTACCAAGGGCAAGCCGTGCTTGACCAGACTGCTCTCTGTGATAAAATGACTAGGTTTGAGATGAGGGGAGAGCAGAGAATGTCACTTACCCAGACTTCGGTAACGTTTTCAGCAGCGTCTCCCACAATGTTTTTGTGTCCAAGCTGGAATATCAAACCTGGATGTTTGGATCACTGGGTGTGTTGATAACTTATTGGAGATTTAGGCTCAGAGGGTGGTAGTTAAGGAGCTGTGCTTAGCCTAGAGCCTACCCAGTAAAGTTGTACAATTTCCATCCTAGAAAGTTTTTGTGCCCTACCTGGACATGACACTGAACAGCCTTTTCTAATTTCATTGGTGATCATGCCAAGAGCAGGAGACTGTATGGAGACATTCCAAGGTCCCTTCTACCCTGAGTTACCCTGTAAATCTCTTATTCTGTTTGGGCACACAGCTGATTGTCCAGTTAGCCAGACCACAGAGTTGGCCTCACGCTGACAGTAGGAGAACATAAGGTGCTGACCCTGACATGATAATTCTGTAGTGGCAACCTTCCTGTCAAAATATTGTTAACAAGCTTATTGTGAAAAACCATGGGTTCATATCACATTGTGCTTTCTGTCACACAAGAAAAAGGCTTTGATTTAGTGGTGTTAATGACAACCTTAACACAGTACACCCACTTGCCAACATAAGATTTCCAAGTTTCCTGTCCTCAGCATTTCATGTTGGTTATGTCTTGGATTACATTGCTTTTGCATCCCACCTTTTATGGGAGGGTTTTGCACTTTGGTATTTAGATTCCTGTAGCTTTCAAAACACGCTCAAGGGCTGAACAAAAGCAAATTGGTCTTCATGTTGAAGCTGAATATTTTTCTACAGACAGGTAGGAATTCCTATGCTTTTCTTATTTTGCAATCCCATTTTATACCCACGGATGTCTATGTTGTGATCATAAGGGGTGGTGGTTTGTCTGTTTTTTAGCTGCAGTAAATTTACTGAAGAGGAGGAGAGAGACCCTTTTGCTACAGTCTTCAGTGTGCCTTCAGTGAGAGATATGGCTTTGAATGTCTGTAAAAGATGGAATTTATTCACCAAAATGCATTTGGGTTCATGTCTTCTGGGCTAGGACAGACATACTCCTTAGATAATTTAAACTTACTAGCAGAACATTTCCCAAATCCTGTCCTTGGGATGAAACATATTGAGAAACTTCTGGCAGGGCATCCTGAAACAGTCCCAAGGGAGTACCTGAGCTGTGCAGCCGTGGGCCAAGGTGCATGCACAGTACACCACTGAATGGGACACTCACACCCACCCTGAAAATACAGGTAAGTTTGCACCTGGGTGTTCTCCTGAGCTGGTTGTTGCCTTGAGGGCCTTGCTTTTTCATGGATCTATTCCCAGCTGTTTTGTTCCTGAGAAGCCTGATACAGGGCAAGGGTTTTGAGTATCTTGAGCCTCTGATGATGTATGTAGACATGACTTTGTTCTTGCCATTGTGCTGAAGGAGTGAACGGTTTGACCCAGGTGTCCACAAGGCCAAAGCAAGTCATAACCCCAAGCCACTACCTGTTTTCCATTGTCTCATCCTTGCATTCCTAGACATTGAGGACAGACAAAAGTTAGGGCACAGATTTTGTAGCAGGTTCATCTGTTCAAGCTCCCCCTGATAAAAGCTCTGGTGACTTTGCATTTATTCTGCCCTCATCCTATTTTCAAAGCAAGGTGAGCTGCCTTGTTTTGTGTTATTCCTAGTCCATATTAAGCCTATCTTCATCGAGTACTAAAGCAGAAACCAAAGATCTTTGTAAATTCACACTTTTCTTCGTGTATAGCTATATCCTTGCAAATCCCATCTATACAAAAGCCTTGGCTCTTAATGGAAATATATGTTGCTGTTACTGGAATTCAGTCTTTGCTGGCTGAGAATAAAACTCAGTATGAAAACATAATTTTCTTTTCTTTCTTCTTGAAGTTATGTTCTGTTGTTGGACATCTTGTCAAATTTTCTGGTCCTATTCCCTCACCAGTTCTGCACATGACTTTGGATGAGTAAGAATTCAAATCTTCACTATAGTCATTCCAACTAGAAAATGAGGTGCAAAACCCATCTTTTTTTCTTTCCCCCTCCCCTCTATAAAAAGTAAGAGTAATGTGAGGCTATCTCAGCCTATATTCTTCCTTAGATCTTGAATCATGCCCAGAAATGTGTCTGTTTTTTCTACATCTAAGTTACAAATCCTGAGGCTTGCTATAATGGTGCTATCAATCTCTCCTATGACAACACGGAGGAGGAAAAAAACTGCTTTTTGTCTTTTTGAGCTTTTATAAATTAGGTTTCTTTTCTTTTCTTTTTTTTTTCCTTTCTTTTCATGGATTAGTCTTGAATTTATTTCTGTGGTAACCAAAAAAAATCTGCTTTTTCTTCTGGAATTCTCTCTCACATTTTACATCATCAAAGGCCAAAGGGTTTATTAGCTCAACTTGTTTGACCTGGTCATTGCTCCAGATCACTAAGTTTCCTCAACACCCCAGAACTTCATTTTAACTCAATCCCTTCTTTCCTTAGGAAGCTCCATTATATGCTATAAACAGAAGCTTTATGCAGAAGTTCTCAGCTTGTCTTTTTCAGGATGACTGCTGCTTTAGGCCTGAAGAAAAGCCTGTGTGCTTGAAAGTGTGTCTTTTTTTGCTTGTTTGTTTATATTTATCACCCCTGGCAATGTTGGTTGGTTGAACAACAGAGGCTTTTTTCCCCTCCTGGGAGTTTTGTCTCTCTTGTGGCAATAGATTGTTACAGCTAAGACAATGGTGAAGTAATAGTGTTGACTCCAGAATCAGCAGCAGCTTTGGGAGTGGAGTAGATGGCCAAGTGGTGCAGCAGACAGGTATTCTGTGCTTCAGAGAAATGTGGGAAACCAACCTCCTTCCTAACTCATGCAAGAAAAATATCTGCAGAACTTATGAGACATTTTAATGAAACAAAGGAAAATCCATTCTCATTGTAGGGAAATAAAGTTTATTTATTGCAGTCTACTATCTGCTTTTTTGTAGACTGCAAGACTCAAACTTCAAATGAAATATAAAAAATGTTCCATTACTCACTTTTCTCTTTCTTTAGCGCACACTGGAAAATAAGCATGTCATCAGAGGCCCTTTCTGAAAGGTTGCTAAGAAATAAAAACTGACCCAGTCCCAAGTGTACTGTGCTGCCTACAAGACAGAACAAAAATACCCTTATTTTCCCCCACAAAGTTGGCTGCGTAAACACAGGAGGTAATGGTTGTATTCAGTATGAATAAGTAGAAAATTCACCCAAACATCACAGCTGCACTTGGGAGCAGGCATGGAACAGTCTCTACCTGCCAAGTGGCCTGTGCCTGGTCCAGAGCCTCGATGGCAGGGCTGCCCCACGCTGTGCACATGCTGCAGGGGAAGCTGCTCAGGTGCTGACATCACCTGCCTGCAGACAGCTGCCTGCACTTTGCCAGACCTCTTGCAGTCCTGCAGTGCTGTGCGTTTTACAAACACACTTAAAGGTATTCCATAAATGTCTCCCTTTATCTTGGAAAGACAAAGGAAGGGTGCCTGTGTGGAAACTTGAAATAAGTAAAGTGCTGAGATCTATTACTGCTGTTTCAAATCCTGTCAGGCATTTGATTTTTTGAAATGAGAAAACGTTCTTACTCTGACTGAAACATCCACAGAAAAAGGGCAGCAGGGTGGGGTGGATGGAGGATTGCAGAAGGACGTGTGTTTGTGTTTCCAATTTTGACCCTCCTGATTTGTTTAGCATATGTAGTTATTCCATCAGCTTCCTACATTCTGAGTTACTGACCTGAACTGTTCAGCTCTGAAATACAAGAACTTCATAATCTCACAGGCCTGGACTGTAAGTGTAAAGGATTTACAAGAAAAGGAAAGAAATGTAACTTCTAAGGCTTATTAGATGTATACTTATTGTATTGTACATACACAGCGTGAGAAGACCCTGATGCTGCTGCTTGTTACACCGCTGCTGCAGCATCCTCCCATCCCTGTGCATGTTCTTCCCAGCTTCTGCTCCTTGTGAATTTAAATAAGAAGTGTGCAGGGATGGGAGCTATCTGTATGTGCAGACATGTATGTACTCAGCACAGGAGGATTGTTGTAAATCAGAGTCTCTCCCACTGCAGGGGTCTCACCAGAGAGCCACTGCTGCTGTCCCAGTGATCAGGGAACAGAGGCTGGCGTGGGAAGCAGTGGGTTGGAGAGCAAAAAAATGGCATGGTACAATTTTCTTTTTTTTTTTCCCTTGAATCAGTTGCTTGGATTTTGTGAACCAGGTCTTTAAAGGCAGCTGGGAATGTGTCTTTCAACCGATTATTTCCGATTTATTCCCTTTGTACGAGAAAAGTTTTGGCTGTCTTCATTGCAGAATAGGTGGGATTCCAAGTTCCCTCTTACCAAGCCTGGGAGCAGCTGTGACACTGGTGAGTTACCCTCCCACCCTAACTTCCTCACTTGGCATGGTTCATGCTCAGCACTAGGTTCCACTAAAAGAGGGAGCCCCCCCCTGCTCCCAGTGTACTCTGATTTACCAGCGCATTTCCATATATCGTCTCAAATTTTGACTCCCTCTTTGTCAGGATAATTTCATCATTCTTATATCAGTTTTCTTCAGCTCAACTGAATTTCTCCTTTGTGAGGAAGCAAACATCCCTAGATTTTTTTTTTTTTTACTATTTCTAGACTTTAGAAGCATATAGAAAAATCAACGGTGAAATTATATAGATTGTAGGAAGCAGAAAATCAAGCAGGGCACCTTCAAGCCCTGCAGAAGCTTTAAATGTTCTGGTAGTGCTTAACAGGCTTTGCTTAACAGGATATCATGACACAGCAAAGTCAAAAATACACCTGAGTAGCCTTGGCTTTTAGTGATCTCAATGAGCTCTCCTTGGCTTTTAAAGTATGTGATACCTGTATGTTTTGCCATTTTTTTCTGATTTTAATGGATCTGCAGTAGATTCCCATCATTATCTACAGTTTATCTTCCTGCCTTTTGCAGCACTTTGAAAATTTTAATTTTATTTGAGATTTAAATGCACAGTCCAGAGCCCACAAATGCATTTACAGGTCTCCTGGATGTTCAAAACTGAGATGAGTCTGAGCTATATGTAATTCCATTTGATGCCAAAGGGTGCTGAACACTTCTAAATTGACAAGAATAAAAATTCAGAGTGCTCAAATGTTTGCATTTTCACAAATCAGCTTCATGGTGCACAGTATCAAGCTGATACATTTGACTCTCCTTCCTTATCATATAGCTTGCCCTTCAATAGTAATAAGCTTACATCAACAAGGATGCATTTCCTAGCTAGGGGACCATCTTTAAATTAGGAATGGAAGGGAAAAATACGCCCAAAGCTGAACTACCACGAGGACATACACTATGGGGTAACAGCAGTAGCCCAGTCACTTACACATTAGTTTAGTCTTGAGGTGCTTTAAAAAATATTAGTTGCTAAATGACTCTACCAGAAGATTGGTTCTCATTCACTGTATGGTTTTTTTGACTCTGCTTTGGTGGAGGCAATGGATATCACAAGTTCTTTTCAAAGTATTCAGCTATTGTAGACTTTTGGAATATACTTATCTATTAGCATGAGGGACAAGCAGATGTATTAGGTGCCTACTGGCCCCAAATCAGCTTTCAAATGACTGCTATAATCAGAAGATGAAGAAAAAGAATTCAAAATAATATTAAGATGTCTTAAGGTGTAGGCTTGGGTGGGGTTTTTGGTTTGTGGGATTTTTTTTCCCTTCAATCTCCCTTTTCCTCTCTCTTTCTACCTGCTCTTCAGGTACCCAGTCTGGGCTGTCTCCTTCTGTCCACATTGTTCAGATTCTCTTCCTGCAAATTCTGCAAAGACTGACCCTCACCATCCTCCACTCTGAGTTAAAGCAGATGTTAGAATGGTTTTGAAATTTGGGAAAGTAAGAACTCTTTTCATCTAATTAAAATTATTGTTTATTGTGTAGTAGATGTACTAGATAAATTTTTGGCATTTATCATTAAAAATGAGTAAAATTGGGTACTGGCTCTGTCAGTATTAGCTATTATGGTTTTGTCTGGGGAAAGTAATGCAAGTTGGAAATGCTTTCATTATTTTTTTGCAAGACATCACTAGCATGTTTTCTAGGTCAGGTTAGTGATGCCAAATCCAGCAGTGAACAATGCCATATGTTTAAAAAAAACCCAGATCAAACAGCACATTATTGCAATGTACTCATTCTGTGCTCTTTTTCCCAGGTAATGTTCATAATTATTTTTTCTATTGCTATGTCTATCATCTAAAAAACTGATCTGAATTCCTGCTATATAAGGTATTTTGATGTGCTATAGGAGTGTCTCAATCCTTTTATTGACACACCCCTAAGTTTTTCTTATGCCTTCTTGTTTGCCTTTTTCTTCTCCCACTGCACAGAATTATTAGTTCTCTAGTGACGTACAGCACCAATGTAATGTGTTAAAGATATTCTCAGAGGTAAAAGCCCCAACAGTTTTCCAATAAGCATAGATATGCTGATTTTCCAGGAGGCTAAATTGAAGCTTTATCTGAGCTCTGTTGTTCCTGCTCCTCATCATGCTCTTTTTACAGCATAATTTGCAACTTCCAGAGGAGCACAGCATGGGTCTGAGTCAATGGCAGGCGAGGACATGGCTTGCTTAGCACGGGTGGTCACAAAAATATTTAGAGCATGCATTTCTGTATATTTTGTGAGGCTGAAAAATTCCAATGTTTATGATTACCAAATACATACTTCTTCTCAGTGAAGTCTTGTGAACTGGAGGTCGAGAGGATGGACCATATTTTAAAGGAGTCATTTAAATGTCCTTTTAGTCAACAGAAAATATGGATTTTTTCTTTTTTTTTTTCCTCCTGCACTCTTGGATGCAAGTAAAATTAAGTTATAAAGTGAAATAAAGAAATAGATCTAACAGCAGTACAGAGCTTAGGAGTTGAGATGCTAGCCCCAAGGATATTTTCAAGTTGATAATTGCTAGAATTTCTTACCTGTCATCTTAAACAGAGGTGCAGTGCTGAAAACAAGGTGCCAAGCTGGATGATCCTGTTGCAGGACACAACATGGCTACGTTCTGCACTTGTCACACTTTTGCTTCCAGATTGCCTGGTGATAAACCTGTTCTCCTCACACATGAAGAATCGCTTTTACAATTTTCCTTTTTTGGCTTGAGTTTTATCTGCAACATTTTAGAGCAATTGTACTCAGTAGAGGTGGTGCAGTTTGCTAGGCTGAAAGAAAGAGCATTTCTCTTACAAGGAAAGGCTGAGAGAGTTGGGCCTGTTCAGCCCTGAGAAGAATGACTGAGAGGGGACCTCATCAATGTCTAAAAGTGCCTGAAAGGAAAGTATCCAGAGGATGGATCAGGCTCTGCTCAGTGGAGCCAACCAATAGGGCAAGAGGCAATGGACAGAAATTGATGCACAGGAAGGTCCACCTGAACATGAGGAAGAACTTCTTCATTGAGCAGGTAACTGAGCACTGGAACAGACTGCCCAGAGAGGCTGTGGAGTCTCCCTCACTGGAAATAGTCAAGAACTGCCTGGATGCAATCCTGTGCAATGTGCTCTGGGATGGCCCTGCTTGAGCAGGGAAGACGACCCACTCTGGTCCCTCCCAACCTGACCCAAGCTGTGATTCTGTGAAAGAAAAAAGTGGTTTTGTATTAATAGTGCTATTACAGTTGTGACTGTCTACAAGCCTGGCAAATTTTTGGAGAAGCAAAATCAGACCAGGTTTTTTGTGAATGCAAACACTCAGTTACTACATTCATGGAAATTTCTATTCATAACTCTTTGGAAACCCATCAGGGGATTAAGAACAAACACTTGGAAAAATTAAGGTGTGGGAGTTACTTTCGATGGTTGGTTGGTTGTTGGTCAGTTTGTTGTTTTTTGTTGTTTTTTGTTTGTTTTTTCGTGGTATTTACAGCTTTTCCTAGAACAACTTAGTAGATTGGAGAGTGAAAAGATGTTTTAACAATGAGACATGAGAGAGGAAAGAGAGGCTTAGTAGGAGAGCTGGAATTTAAGTTGGGAAGCATGCTGACATAAGATCACAAATTGAAACGTGAGTGTGCAAGACACGCTGGGATCCAAAGCTCGAAAACCTCCCAGTCCCAGGAACAGACTGTTCATACACACATGGCTGGTGACTTCTGCCTGTTTTAGCTGGTCTCCAAGGAATAAAGCACAAAGCAGCAAGAAGAGAGCTGCTCAGCCTTCATGTTCATTCTTATTTCTGTTCTTCAGTAATTAGAGGCTGTTACAGCTCTCGCTGAATCCAGCAAGTCTTTGCTGTAACAGATTATTCTCCATGCTGCAAACAGAAACATCATTGTAAACTAAAAGAATGAAGCCAAAGCAAAACAACCTCTCTCCCCCACCAAAACTGGAGTCCAATAATCATATGTTTGTTCCTAGTCACCTGTTTTCTTCAAGAGAAGGAGAGGAGCATGGGCTGGATGGGAAGAAATCCTGTGAGTTCGAGTTAGTCACAGGGAGGGAGAGGAGTGAAATCTCCATAAGAAAGCGCTTAGCAGCTAGTGAGGTCTCCTTAGAAGTGATGCCATTGAAACAGGAACATAATTATAGGTTAAGCATCCTTAAATAACACTCACAACCTTTTTTTCTTAGTTCAGCAAATGCGATGTGAGAATTATGAAGAGGAGTTAAATTAAATACCTTCTGAATACCCTAAGTGAGCTGTTTCCTTCCTAGATATTATACTTTAATAACAACATGCCTGCCATCTAGGAGAATAATATTCAATGATGCTACTAATACAGACATAAAAGCTGCATATTTGTGGAAAATCATATTCACCAAGGCAGATATCTGATGTGTTGTGCAATATACTATCTGAACCTGTCATTTTTGAAATGATATGTTAGACTGAGAAGACAGCCAAAGAAAATCTATTAGTGTACCTATTTTGTGTGGAGAAACATTCTCCTAAGTTCTCCATCTCTGTCAAAGTGGGACTACATAGCATCACTTTGTTGGTCATGGTGGTGTCAAGGTGGTTTATTCCCCTATACTTGGGGACTGAAAAAAAAAGTGCATCTGACACTGTAAATTTATCCAAAATTAGGAGGATCATCTTCAGTCTCTGTAGGCAGTTAAACTTATATCATCAAGGACTACCTAAAATGAATTTTTACTCTAATCTCTCTACTTGCCCCTTCAAAATAAAGCTTGCAACTATAGTCATCTCTAATTTTTTTTGCCGTGGAGCATCAGAGTGCAAGAGATGTGAATCAACATGAAGACTGGCCTACTTCCATATCAGCTTAGATTCAAAATGAGTTGGAATAAGCTTTCATGTTTTGGATGCTTATCTGAAGAATCTTAATTGTTTTTTTCAAAAGCTAGGTTTTATATCTGAAGAGAAAAGGTGCTCACAGCTCTTCAGAGCTATGACATGGCAGTGGAGAAACCTTTTACTCTCCTACTTCAAGTAACAGGGTTTCTGTCAGGTCTCTGTGTCTGCATGTACATGTGTGAGTGGGGAATGAACCAAATGTTTCACAGTCTCAACAAGTAAATTTAAGCTGAGCTTGTTTGTACAGTGAACACTGGCTCCAGAAGGGATCTCAAGCATGAGAATTTGGGGGGTTACTGATTTTCTTACTAGTAACAGCTTTCTCATCACCACCCCAAATGCCCTGAGAGGATGGTGGGAGTAAACTTGCACTGTGCATGGGTTGTCATACATCTGTTTCAGGAGAAAAACAAGTCATCTCAGTTACTGTCATTCTGGAACTTCCTCTAAGCATCTGATCAATTTAAAAAGAGCTTTCCCTAAACAAGTCTGTTATTTCTGTGTCTTTTTGTATCTGGATCCAGGCTGAGGCACGTGGCAGATGTAATTGCTTTATCTGGATCCAGGCTGAGGCACGTGGCAGATGTAATTGCTTGGCATTACAATGAGCTAGGAGCTCCCATTTTCATTCTCTTTCCATAAAAAAACCAAAAATACAAAAACAAACTCCCAAACCTGCAAACCACCAAACACCCAGACCCCCCAAATCCTGTATTTTCTCAAAAGATCTCCTCTGACACCTCAAACTACAGGTGCATGTTCACATATTTGATATAAAGCTCAGCTTCCTTATATTCCCAGCAGAAAGAGTCACAGTCAGTTGTGGCTGGTCACTTGCTCACTGTCTTTCCCAGACATGTGTTTTTCCCATCAGTGCGAGGCTCTGCAGAATGTTGACTTTGTGCAATGGGATTCTGAGCTCCCACAGGGTAAGCTAGATATTACTTGATCAAATCTTATTTTCATCTGAACAAGATCCTTTCACTATGCCATGATGTTCTACTTGTGCATTAATTTTAAAGAGTTTGGTCAAAATACTTCAGTAATTTTTAAGAACATTTGCACTGAATTTAGTTTTTTATTTATTAACCTGTAATAATAATTTCCAGGTAGAAGCAAGTTGTTAAATTTTCGTCTAGAAAATGCTTTTCTCTTATCTGTGATCTATTTAAACACACTTTCATATTTCATTGCTTGATGATATGTGGACAGAGAGATATATTAGATTATTCTTTTTGTTTCCCAAATACATTCATTATTCATAAGTAACTCACAGAACAGTGAACTAATTACAGACTATGGGTACTTTGTAAATTATTGAACTGGACTATTTCTGGCATGTTATTGAAACAAACTCTTCAGTGAGTGTGACTGAAGCTTCTGAATTACAGAATAACAAAGTAAAAAAAATACTAAATTATAAACAGAGGACTTATGGTATCAAATTTTATTTATATAAATTTATGCCATGCTCTGTAAATCTTATTTTGCCAAAGGTTTGATCCTGAAAAACCATTGTACCTGCTATACCTGTTTGTGAAAAATACCAAAAAATTTCCATATTTATTTTTAATCTAATGGCAGAAAAAGTAAAACAAGGATATAAGAAACTGAATTTTATTCTTTAGGTATGTTTTCAGACCCATAAAATGTATTAAGTTCATACTGTTTATCTGTTTTGTTATAGATAGAATGTATCTCTGGTTTGGATTAATGTTTTCTAGTTGGGCTTTTTTGTTCTTTTTCACATGAATTTGTCACACACAGGATTTCAGTCTGTGTTATCCTGTTCAACAGACAGCACTCTACTGAACTATTTTATTTAAATATGTTGGCATTTCCCACTGGTATGTTCTCAGTGGAAAAGTATTGGATAAAATTGGTGTGGTTTGTCAGGCATTTCAGGAGGGCAGCTGGGGCAAAGCCTTGGAGGCATTACCTGTCACTGGCTGTACTTGGATGAAGTCAGCAAGGTTGTATAAAGTCTCAAATTTATTTTCATCATTTTGACTTTAAGGAAGTTCAGATAACTTCGCTTTCCAGAATAAATTATTAAAACACGTCTGTTTATCTCTTATTACTGGGCTGATGCCTGTGGATGCTGGTGAGAAACATTCCTCTTGCTGCCACGTGTCCCAGGTGGGTCCGTGAGCAGAAGAGCTCTGACAGGGGGCACAGGGTTCTGGCTGTACATGTCTGAGGGCACATAGAGCCAGGAGCAAAACCAGGATGCCTTTCAATTCAGTAGGAGTGTTTCAATGCGAATTAAATGCAGTTTTGTGGAATCTATGGCTCCTTTTTATAACTGTAATTTTTACCCTGCAATCTGAGTGCAGAAAGGGAAACTCTCCGAGAAGGCAGTGGGGTATAGGAAGTTGATACAAGTTTACTTAAAGGTTACAGCAGGTAAACTCCCCAGCCTCCCCTGGAACAGGGATGGTGAGAGCACAGATACACATCCCTAACCTATGATGCAAATATTCTCCTTTCCTTGGGAATCATGCTCTCTGCAGTTACTAATTCCAGTTGCTGAAATTGTGTTTAATACTGGCAAAACCTCAAGTTTCAGTCTCTATCAATGAAGTTGACTGACTGCAGCCAAACTGCTCCCAAGTGAACATCTCCATGAGACAGGGCAGAATCAAGCCTTCAGGGAGCAGAGCAGAATTTCTTTTTCCAGGCTGAGAAATTATCTATTTTTGCTTCCTATATTGTAGAGACAAGCCTGCCCCCCTGCCCCAAACCTTTTCTTACTAAAGACAACATGAATTATTAAATAGAACATCCATTCATATGCTATACTCTTATTTATTAATTTCACTTTTGCTATATCCTATTCACAAATGTCCTTTGGGCATTTTTTTTTTCCAGGGAGGTGAATAAAATTTGTTTTCTCAGCATCTTTATCCATTACAGTAAAAGGCCAGCAAGTGCATTTTGCTTCTCTGAACATAAACTTAGCAGAAATATTTGCTTGACTGATTTTATTATTTCCTCAGACTTGTTTCAACTCCATTCTAGATATGGATAAGTAATAAGATAATTGTATCAAAGTTCAAGTGACCAAATGTGTAAGAACAATCTGAAACACATATGCTCAATCTCAGTATATTTGCCATTACAACAAACATCCTCCTTAACTGTGCTTCTTTCCTTCCTCTGCCCTCAATCCAGATATTATTATCTTGTTTTCTATCACAGCCCTGCTATTATTTAATTTTGTCTATCTCTTAATATTCAATCTAAAACCCTTTCAGGAAAGGAGCCTTGTAGAATATATGGGCAATGAACAAATAAAAGTTGTGGGAAGAATATTCTCCTCGCACACCTCATGAAGATGCAGATTTGCGTGCAGCTGCTATTTTCAGTCGTGATACAGGAACATCGTTATCCCAAACTTAGAAGAGTGCTTGGCTTGGGCTCTCTCTGCGGGAAATGTGCTGCATTCCCATGTTTAGCATTGGATCTCTGACCTTTCATGCTTCAAGTTTCCTGTTGGACTGAGCAAGCTTTCGAGCCAGCAGAGGCTGGCTCTGACCCCGTGTGCAGTTCCTCGGCACAGGCTATGTTTAGTGCCACTTGCACAGAACTACACTGTGCTTTCTTTACACAGAAGAACAAATGCCCCAGGCTCCCCAGGTATTTCACTTTCCCATGCATGCCCTCCTATCTGCTCCACACTAGAGAAAAAGCTGGTTTATGGTTTAATCCTTTCGGAATGGTTGAAGCAAACTTTTTGATAAACCATTCCAGAACAGCTCAAGAGAGCCAGAAAGAAGAAAAAGTTGGGTTTTTTTTCCTCTTCTTGATTTGTCATTGCTCTCAGAACCTCTTGGGATTAAGGACAGTATTTAGAAAATCCAGGACTAGTCTGCACCCCTTTTTGTCCTCCTTGTGCAGTCACATCATCTTCTTCAGAAAGACATGTTGGAGTATAATCATTTAGAAGAGGCCCTCAGCATTCCTTAACTCCTTCATTCTCCTTGTTCTACTCATCCTCCCCATTCAATATGCTGCATGTGGCATTTCTGCAACAGTAGCTGCAGTAGTGTGGCAGGCTTTCTGCTGTGCAGAGTATCACAGATCAGAAAACAGTTTTCTGAAAACCCAGCTCCTTATTTGAGACATTCATAACTGCTCAGGGTAGGTGTGCAGAACGTTGCTTCCAGTGTGTAACAACTGTGAAAAAAACCTTGCTTTTGTCTCACATATGGGGCATTTGGCAGTGCAGTCAATGCAGCGAGTCTCTGGAACATGAAAGTGAACTGAGTGACAGCTTCTGCCAGACATTGATGGGGCAGTACAGATGTTACCACTCCTGGTTCTGGATAGCTCTGTAGTACTCCAGATGGGACAAGGCAAAGAAATAAAGATTTTTTCTCGCTAAGCCAAAAACCAGAAAACTGGCTCTGGATGGAAGAGTTATGATCCTGGGCTGCACACCCCATGAAGCCTTTTCAGTTTAGCAGTAGACAGCATGTTCTTAGTAAGTGAGATTAAAATGATGCCCACAAAACCAAAATGTAAGATTATTGACGAAGTTTCTTTCTACTCTGTTAGAGTAGGTGCTATGTAAATAAGCAGAATAATACCCACTTCTGCTGAAAGTAGGAAAAGTAGTGTATTTTTTCCTCCCTCTCCTACTCAATACAAAAGTGAACTGGAGACTGTCATCTTGGGGAAAGGCAAGTGCCAATGACATTGAAGATGAGAAAAAAATGAAAGAGAGGACAGAAGTCTGACCTACTTGTTTTGATGCTTAGAGCACTGCTTCTCTTCATCCATGCTATGGGAAGGATGTGTATGAATGGCATGAGCATGTGATTAGATTAGACTTCTAAAAATAGTGTCCACATTTTCAGTCTGAAATTAATTCTATATTGTGTGTGTGGACATATACATCTAATCTATATAGCTGCTTCTATCTTTGTTAAAGCTCACTTATTATCCAAGACTTAACTGCAACGGATGGACACAGTTTTGATACCTCTAGGAATGTGACTTTATCTTTGGAGGGGGTAAAAAATTACATGGCCTTGAAAATAGTTTGTAAAGATAATCTTGCATTCTTAATCAGGGAGTTTGTGGCTTGTTTTGTGTAGAGGTTGGCTGATAAAGTCAAGCTGTAACCCTGGCTGAGGAGAGGGCTGTGTACACAGAGAAGGTGCAGAGCTGGGGGACCCAAAAGAAGCAAAAGAGACACAGAATATGTGACTTGGGTAGACAAGTAAAGAGATGGTGATGAGGAGGTGGAAAAAAGTCCTGGGTGCCCTGAAATAGGTATCAGTTTTGTCAATGGCAGCCTGGGAGTCTATTGAATGAGGTCTTGTCAAGGGAAAGATAGGGAATAAATTAAAAACAAAACCAGGAAGGTGAAGAAAAAGAAAAAGGAAAACACAGAAGAATTCATATAGCAAAATTAACACAATAAGTGTTTAAGAGAGAGATAGACAGGAGGGAATGGAAAAGAAAAAGAAGACCAAATTCAAAACTTCAGAGTAGCAGAACTCTCTGGGTTTCTGTTCATTATCCTTTTGTTCATTATCCCTGTTTTGTGAACAGCTAGCACATTGTGAATTCACTTAAATATCCAGAAGAGCAGAACTTGTGCAACTGAATGCACTGAAGTATAACAGACTGGAAAGAAACAAGGGAAGAAAAATTGTCTTTTATCTTTATCTGTAAGGCCTGAATATACGAGGAGATCCTCTCTGAGAAGAATAATACAGACAGAAGCTATGGAGGCAAAGTAGCTGAATGACCTGTTCAAGGTCATCTCACAGGCAACAGACAAAGCTAAAAAGCTTGGAGTTACATTGCACAGTGAATGAATTCATAAAGCTGACAGAGGGCTGGCATGCTCTAATCCAGTTTTGTGGGTTCTTTATTTTTAATCTTCAAATGAATTCCAAAAATTGTGATGCTACTTTTTCTCCCTTTAGAAACTTCTTTACTTTGAAAATTAAATAGGTGTTCCAGTACTGATTGAAGTCTTACATCACTGCCTAGGATGGCCCTTCTCAGTTTACTCCTCCCATCCAAAGCACAATCCTAACAATTAAGGAAAATCTCTCTTTGTTATGAAGCCTAGATAGAGGTATACTAAGCTATCTAACATAGCTTAAATGACTGGATAAATCCCAGTAAAGTGTCATCATACTCTGATGCAACAAAGCAATTCCTCTCCATGGAGTTTCCCTGCAATGTCTGCTTTCTCTGTTTATACTGATTAATATTCCTAAAGACTGCAATTTGGCACTGGAGGCCAAATTTCAATCTAATGCAAAACCACTAATCAGGAGTTGAAGTAGAATTGAGCTTTTAATTTATTAACTTGAGAGAGGATATCTTGCAAAGGGCCAGCTGAACAGTACATGTAAGTACTTGTCACCATAGCAAACAGCATCTGCTTTAAACAGTATTTGTGTCTTCAAGCTAAAGCCTTATAAATTTATATTAAATAAGCTCCTTGACAAAGTGTGCTTCTAAATGCCATTTTGTCAAGCTTTTTGTTGAAACCACAAGGTTTTGGATTATTAGGTCTTTGATCTCTTAGAATAGTTCTCATAGTGCAGTCCTAGCTTTGTGTCTTCTAAGGACAGAGATGTTTGAATATCTCTCTCCTCCATTCCAGGAATAGTTTGCTGAGTTAGCATAAAATTCTGGTGGAAAACCCCACTGATTTATGAAAAGAAATCAGTGATTTATTATATACACTTTTTCCACTAAAGCCACTTGATACCAATCAAAGAAAATCTCTGAAAGTAAGTTTCACCTTAGCAACAAGAATAGTAGAATAAAAGTGGACCAATTACTCACTCCTCATCACTTGCATTATTAAAGAGCCACATAATTGTTTTATGCATTTAATATGCATCTTTTAAAGTGTTGCTAAATTCTGTTAGACATTGTTTCTAAAGTAGTTTGTTTCTTTTCTTGGAAGAGCATTAAAAAAGTGAAGACATTACCATGTAACATACAGTATCATAGCAGGAAGAGTGTAATATCAGTGATTTGCATAAAAGACTCATAAATAGAAACATTCTAAGTGATGGGTCTATAATATCAGTCATAATGAATCTGTAGGTATATTGCTGTGATATTTAAAACCATGTTCTCAGGTGCCGTGCAAGAACAGCTCTAATGAGGCCATCAGCGCTCCTGTTGCAAAGAAGCAGTAGTATATAATACCAAAAATATAATATGATTGATGACAATGTTATTACATTCCACATACCATTAGTGGATGTGTTGAAGCGTTATGAGGAGGACTGAGCTCAGCGGGTAAAGTTTTTTCAGGAATGTAGAAATTGGCAGACAAGGAATAATGTCAAGGGATATCTGGAAATGTTTCAGGGTTCTGAGGAGTCATTACAAAACCATGTGAGGTCATCAGGCAGAGAAGGAATTTTAAACAAACATTGTTTGTCAAGAAAACAATTTTCCCATTGTTCCCTGGTGACCAGGTTCATTTCAGAACTGATGGTTTAGCTGCTATCAGCTCAGGACGACAAGTGGTAACTCCTGAAAACAAATCTCCTGGCAAAGTACCCCTGTTTCCTTTCTAAATAAGCTGAAATTGATCCTAAATATAACCACTTTAGGACTGAAATTTAAAATTCACTTGACTTGACCTTTATATTAATAATGAAATGGAGTCATGAGAAAGAAATTTGATGTCTCCATCTCTTCAGTCCAAGAGGACCAAGAGGACCTAATAGATGTAGAGTCATAACGTAAATTTTGAACACATTTCTTAAAGCCTACACAGGGTTTTAGAAAGAAACGGAGTTTCCATTTTTCAGATTATAAATTCTATTTCTGTATGTAAAATCACTGGCTTTGGGATTGTTTTATGTTGGGGAGAAGGTTTTTTGAGTCAATGGATCTAACTTTGGCATTATCCCTGTAAATTAATTCAAGGCTTCTACAGGGATACTTCTGATGCAGACATCCACACATAAATGATAAAATAGTCTCGGGAAGCCTCTTAAACAATATCCTAATCAAGGCAAACACTAAGACCAATCCACCAGCCATAGACGGCTGAAAGCTGTGTTTTTCTGTCTCAGACATGAGAGGCAATCCTCCTGTCTGTGTGGGATGTTCTTGCCTCTGCCTGGTGCCAAGGTGAGATGCATGGCTCTGAGCAGTCCCTGCACCACCCGGTGGAGGAGATTCTGGTGCCCTTCTTCATGCTGGGTGGGCACTTGCCCTACCAGGACTTCCCTCCCCCCTTGCAGTATAATTTTTGTCAGTAAGCCATCAGTGCAGACTTAGGTGCAGGTGCCAGAGCTCCCTTTAGAACACATGGCCGGGGCTGCACATCGATTCCAAGCTCTTCCATTAGACTTAGGAGCTGTGCATCAAGACTCCTGGCATGCAGAGGTGTGTATTGATGGCCACTTTCCTCAGGGTTGTTGGCTGCACACTCATGGCTAGTTTTTCAAAAGCTTTGAACACTAGCCTTCTTTGCCACCCTGGGTGTTGCAGTCCTATTATTATAGGAATATTATAAGAGTGTTATAGCACTGAGAACAATTAATTCACAGCAACATGTCTCTACATTACGACCTCAGCAGTGATAGATTCCAAGACTTATTTGAAGTATGGCTATTATAGATTCAGTTATGCTTTTGGCCACATGGGGCTTCACTGGGAATTATTTTGGATTTATTTAACTGTAACTGAAATCAGAATTTTTCCCCATAGTAATTCAACATTTCAGAGTTTTGAAAGGCTTAGGCTGTCATAAAGAGCTAAAATGTAAGGTGTGAATGTACAAACAAACAAAAAGTAATGTGTGTGGGCAGAAGATGTATTCCCTAGCCTGGAAAAATTTAAATTAGAGAAGAGAAATTCTAAGTAATTTCTTAATGGAAATGTCAGTGTAGCTGTATTCATGGCAGCAGAACCAGACACCAGTTCAAGAAATAATCAAATGAAAAAAAAAAAAAAAAAGACAGGGAAAGAAAGTAAAATAGCAATATACAGTGTGAGACAGGATTTCTGTTACAATCTAACTGTCTGTGAACTCTGCTAAAGCCACTCCTCTGATAAAGCCAGTGAGCACATATACCTCATCTATTGACAGGCTAAGGATGCATTATTTCCATTAGCAGGTTATCTAAAGCACAAGACTGGAAGGGTCTTGAATATTAAAAAGCCCTTTATATAATTGCAGCAGTCACATAAAAAATGTTTTTCACATTCTTGGAAAATATGCTTCAGATGCCATCAACAAAACAGTTCAAAAACCATGACTGAAAGAGCAGGCTGAAGCTAAAGTACATTTGGAAAATACTTTTAGAAAGACTGAGCACTTTCCTGGTGCTCTATGTTCTTCAGTTACAGGAATTTTTTAAATACAGCTCTCCAGAGAAAAACTCCCATGGGCTCAACTGCTCTGACTTGGGGGAATCAAAACCAATCCTCCTGACTGCAAAAGTGGTGGCAGGGTTTTTGTCCTGTGGAATGGATTTTTCACTGTGCTAATGAAATGCTGATTGCCAGACAGTAAAATGGATGCATCTTAGTAACACAAGATCAATTTGACTTCCTTATTATAACAAGGTAGCGTTCATTTTTCTCAATTAATCAGCCACATCATCAGCACATCTCAGCTGCAGTCAACTCGTGATTATAAATTGACTCTGGGGTCACTTGGTCTCTGCCTTGCAAAGGGAACGTTTTAAATAATGTTCTCATTTTCCTGTGTAGTACTGGAAATCATGCACAAACACCCATAAGCAGAGAGTAGACTTGATTTTCTTTGCAATTTAGCCAAGATCTGGAGTCTGTCCAACAGCAATTAAATCACGCCACCTTCTTTAGGCTTCAACAGAGTGAGACAATTTTCTCCTGTTGTGAACGGGAATGTTTCTGTATAATTATTTGGTCAACAGGAAGATCAGACTCAAGTTACATATACTGATGATTTCTTATTCCAGTCCAGATATTGTACCTGTAACAATGGTATGCAAATAATTCTCACGGGTATTGAAACAGCTTTTTGTCTTTTTTTTTCCTCCTCTCCTCCCTTTTCCTGTTCCTCAGTTGTGGGTGGAAGAAAACAGACTCTTTAGATTATAGCCCACTTTTGTATATAGATTGACCAACCTTTTTATCTTTATTAGCAGCAGGTAAGAGAAAATATTTACATCCTCTTACTAAACTTTCAGGTCTTTAACATTCACATCCTCTGGGCTCTTTCTGTGGACTTGGAAGGAAAAGGAACTATGGAGAAATGATTTGTAGGATGTAGGTGTGTAGGTTTAGATCACTGCAGAGTGTGTAGAGGGAAGAAAGTGCTTTAATTTACCTGCATGATGAACAGGAACACCCTACAGTAGAGGTGGGAATCTGGAAAACTGAAGGGAAAAAGGGGTAGTTGATGCAATGCTGCTGGTCAGACCAGTTATGAGCTTCTCTCTCCCACTGAGCATGTACCTACAGGTGCAAGGATTTCACTTCACCTTTCCTCCAACGTGCTGGACACCCACCAGCTCACGATTTTCCAAAGTGAAGGAAACCTTTCAGTAGCCAAAGTGGATGTCAGTGTAATGTTGTCAAATGTCTCAAAAAATGATGCTGTCAAGAAGAAGGCAGGCACAATGGCCTCTCAATACCCAATATGTTCTAAGCAACTTAAACCAAATCTGGCTATCTTTCCCATAAAGAATTAAATTGGCCATGAATTTACAACTTAAGATGACATTGTCTTACTATAGTTACCATTTTCTTTAACTTTCAACTTAACTTGCTTTTTTTTTTTCCTATTTTATCATCTAATTTGGAAGTCAGCTCTAGGGAGAGTTATTCAAGATCAAAACTTGGGTGGTTTTCACATCTTATAAAGCCAAAGACTAAGTCAGGAGTGAATCTCACCCAGTTAAAACAGATTAGTATTTTTCAATCTGTTATTTCATTGCACTTTGAATAAAATTTAGCTATTGTGCGTTCATATTTCATGACTACTCATAAGAGATATGGAGATCATAGCTTAACTCCCATTGCTTGAAAATTGCATCAGCAAGTTTGTTTAACTTAATCTCTGATCCCTACTATGGGAAAAATTTCTGAATGCTTTCTGGTAGTTTTTCCTTCTCTCTTATATCCCATTCCTATCAGAGTTCATTTATATTCTCTCAGCTTACTTATACCAGCTCTGACCAATTTAAGAAGCCAGCTGCCAATGTGCAGACTTCCCCAGAGTCTGCAACATCATAAAGATAAGCACTGATGTTGCCACGAGAAGCATCCCTGTCTCTTGCCCAGGCTTTTTTGTAAAGTAGATGAAGTGAAAGAATAGTATTAAACTAAATGTGATTAATAAGGTAATCACATTTTTCATCTCAGAAGCGTTCTATCAGCTCTCCTTCTGTTTTGGACAACGGAGCTCTCATTTTCTTTCATGCTTTATCTCTTCAAAAGGAAAAATGTAAATAAATTTTGCAGGATATAGGTGTCGTTACTCAGTTTCAATCTGTTATAAAGGAATATTCTACCAGGTAACCCTCAAAGGACAAAAACTGTTGTGCAGGCTTGTTTTTGTTGCACTTGTTTTATCAATTGAGTCCATACAATCAATGCAAGCTCAACTGATAAATATCTCCATGTTAACACAGTTAAGCTTAATTATAGAAAAAATTAAAGGAAATACTGTACTTGGTGCTCAGACTTTGGTTATTCAAGTCAGTGCTTATGGGGCCCTTCCAGCCTGATTATAGGGGCCTGTATATGGCTTATATCCAGGAAAGCACTCAGGAGCAGGTTTATGGTTTAATGGGCATCTAATGTTGTGCTGGATTAAAAAGTATTGGAGCTGTACAATGCCATCATTTTTGGACAGCAGTCTTTGTCAATGCCAGCAGAGATTTCTGCATCAGCCAATGGCAAATGTTGACCACTGGCACCATAAAGATGGTGCTGAGAGCTGCCCCTTGTGTTTGAAACTATAGGTTTGGAGGATATAAATTCTGCAAGCAGCAGCTTGTAATGGGTCTAGGAGAGTAACTGCTCGTTTATTATTAAGGAACCTTTTACTTGGGTGAGGTTTTCTTGCTTTCTTATACCCAGATCTAACCTCACGACAATTCGCTTAATTACTAAGGAAATTGCTCATTCTGTCCTTTCATATGTGCTCACACACCTCATACAACTCAGGGTAGACTTCATGCCAAGAAAATCCTCAGACAAAATCAGATGTTAAACCACTGGAAAATGCAGCAAAGCCACAGTTTGCAGTGTGTCTGCCTACTGTACCACTGTGGGGAACAGGAAAACTGGGCAAGAGCCCATCATGGGAGCTGCCTGCAGTTGAAAGCCTCTGAGGTAAATTAAACCAAGGCCAACCAGGTGCTCTGCAAACAACTCTTCAGAACTGGTGTTGTGCAAGGGTACAGTGACACTGGTACTTCACAGCCAGTGTGAAGATGAACTTCAGAAATGAACTTCAGAATGAACTTCAGAAAAGCTTTTTATAAGACAAAGGCATATTAGGCTTTTGCCCACAAACTTCTAGGCACTTAAATTTTGAAGACAGCTCTAATCAAAGCAGCTCTAGGAGTGGAAAAGGAATAACAGCTTTATGGCATTCACTTTTTCCAGTCAAAGTAAAAAGTTCTCTGACATTCCCAATAGAAAGGTCAAATGCTGAAAGGTACTGAGCACCCATAATTTTCACTACAATCAACCTCTGAAAGTTACATACCTTCAAGGACTTCACAGAAAGAATTCCTAAAGGAGAAGGTATGGGAGGGTCTGGCTTTTGACATGCCAATCAGGAGAAGTAGGTGTTTTGAGGTAAAAGACCAACTGATTAGGAAAAAACACTTTTGATGGTTTCAGTCTTTAATACTACCACCGACTAGAGACCAGTATGTCCCTGATTTGCCCTGTGATGGGAAAAGAAGTGTCTTGTGCCCTGTTAGGAACCTGATCAGAAAATGAATTAGTGTGAACAGACTCTGAAAAGAGTTGTCCATTCTTCTTCTTGGCTTGGAGGGTCTTGTCTGTGTCAAGTAGCCTGGACATTGGGGAAAGGACTGAGAAAAAATATGTGGGACACAGGCAATTCCAGCATTTTGTGAGACAGGAACAGGACTGAATCCCTTTGATCTGGCCGTATATGATATTCTGACTTCCCAGGAATTAGGCAAAGTGCTGTAAATCTCATTAGAGGAGAAATTAGAAGGAAAGATATTTAGGAGACAAGTAAAAATGCAGTAGTGGCCTAACATAGTAGTACTATTATTTCATCCTGCAAGGTGCATAAGAATTTGTAAAGGGTTTTGAGTCCTAATGGTTTTGAGGTTTCTGCAAGCTGAAAAGGAAAGTGATAGGAGTGTGGGGAGAATGGCCATTCAGGTTTAATTTGGGCAAAAATCATTTTGTAAAGGCTTTAAAACCAGCTTAAATGCAGATGGAGAAAAAATGGTTAAAGATACGCTGTCTCTCAAAATTCCAAGTAAGGAGATTATAGATAAAAGGAAAGTTTGGGAAAAGGAATAAAAAGACAAGACTTAGAAGAAATTTTCCTTGATGTTCTACTTTATAAAGGGATATAAAAATTTCTATTTGATTAACTAATTGCCCTGTACTGCTGAATTGTTTTCCAGCATATAATCTTCAATTAAAAACAAGTTTGAAAAGTGTTAAGCTTCTAAGTTTCTGGAAAAACCCAATTGACGTTAGTCATAATTCTCTTAATTGCATTTTAATTTTGTGGGTTTACTGAACTACCTGATATACTTTCAGCAGAGACTTGCATTCCTTTTTGAAACAGGATATAATTCTTGTGCTGAAGTCTGTGGATTGCCTGAGAAAACTGAAGTCATTAAGATTTTCTTATTAGTGAAAATCCTGTAAGGAGAAATGCAAATGTATGCTTATTAAATTGTTTGGCCAAATACAAGAAAATGTCATGTGAAAGCTGCTTGGAGACCTTTTATACTTTCTGAGGTGGTAAATTTATCTACCTGTACTGGTATATATTGTTTTTCACCTGGAAATAGCAATCACCCCTCAAATACTGATATTATGCAGGACTAAAGAGTTAATGAATTTCTCCACTGCTAAAGGCTGATGTTAAATAAGTTGCTGTATGGTAGAAATTCTGTGCTGAAGGAACTTGGAGGGCAGTGCTTCAGCGGTCATGCTGCCTTGACTCCTTGAGGAGAGGCAGCTGCAGGCACAGAGCCACAGCTCTGTGTGGGAACAGAGGTTATTTGCATGGCTAACAGTGACCTTTGCTGGTCCTGGTTGCTGTGTCCATGTTTTCCAAAGACAATATAGAACATGAGGTATAAAGATGTGGCCTTTTAAATCTCTATTTCTTACAGACTCTTAATTAAAACAAAGAAAACTAGTGAGTTTAACACTTGCCATAGAAGGTGTATATTTTAGTAGTAAATAAACCACCAGAAAAAGATAAATAGTAATAAAAAAGGTTCCTCTGTATATGTTTTCTGTAAGCAAATCTGCTAGGCAAAGTGCACTGTCACTTGAATTTTCTTATTACAATATTTACTATCTTCACCCTGTAACAGGAAGTCTCTCCAAGGGCTGGGAACATGAGATGGTTACACCCATGAGTTAAATGGAAAAATATACAGTAACAGAGAAGGAAACTGGATTTTAACAGCTTTCAGCTGGCCTTCCTGGGTACAGGTTGAGTATGCTTCCACATCTCTGCCTAATGAAATCCACCTCCATATGTCAGGGAAGTGAAGCTCTGTGGTACATCCCACAGCTCTTGGGAAGGGCTACAACATGTCTGACATGTGGAACTCAAAACTACTTATTTTCTCTTGCTGAATACACAAATCTCAGTAGTTGGTCACAACTTTGCAGCCTATAAAGTAAAATCAGTTGCTGACTCCTCAGCTGCATTCGCACCAAAAACTCCCAATAGGGATCAAACTGCATCTTTGTGCACCTTCATGCTTTTAAAAGTTCAGTGGGCTTAATGTTCCTTTGGAAACATTACCTCTGACTTAAAATAGCTCTAAATTTCAGTCAGAGCTGCAGTGGGTTCTAAGCAGACCTGAGATCATCTTAAAATTCTATACTAAAATACTGGTAGAATACTAGCTCTACAAAACCCACTGCATAAATTAATCAGTAATGAAGGACATAATGAAGGACTGTGGTTTCACTTTGTAATAAAGTACCCAAGCTAGGGTGCTTATTTTGTTAAAGTCTGCGATAAGGCTATTGAAGGGCTGATGAGAACCAAGAGTGGAGTTACTCTTTGAATGCAAGCATAAAGCATTTTCATGTAAATAAGTTCAAACAGTTGAGGGCTGGTGGCTGCATTAGATCCCTCAACTGGAGTGGGTATTTAATGCCTTTTTCTCCGTTTTTTACAGAGCTCTTGAAAGTAGATGTATTTATTCTCAGACTCTTTAACTGAGCAGTGTCTTCAGATACCGTCACACTTGGGTCTTTGCTCTCTCTGCTCATCTACCCAACTATAGACTCTGACATTAGAAAGTGGGAAAGCACACACTTCTCTATATATTTCCCTGTTTTTTGGAACGGGTGCTGTGGGTATGTTCTGTATCTCTAAGTTCCTTTTCTTGACGCAGACATTTGTGTAGTCCCTAGCTAAGCCATGGCACTACTATTTTCTCATCATCTTCTGTCCCACTTTTCCATTTTACTTCATTGCCTTGTGTTTACTCTGCTAAAGTGTGACACTTTAAATTTTTTGCACATACTTTTATGGATTTGTAATACCTTTGGAGGTATTCCCTCCATCCTTCCCTTTTCATACAAGGTCAAAGGAATGCTTTTGGGCTTTGAGTACTTCTATTTTTTTCTTACAGCTTAAAAAGACAGTTTTTCACCCTGGCTCATATTGTCTTTGCTTGCTGGAAGGATCTTTGCTATCAGGATTCCACTTCTGACTTTGCTGCAGGTCCTTTGATACCCTGTGCTTGTAAACTTCACTGTTGCTATAAAAGAGAACCATTAAAGTTCCTCTCTTATCCCTCATCTTTTCTGGTTTTTGCCTTATGAAATTACTGTCTGCTCTGGGCAGAAAGGCTTTCCTCCATTGTGTTCATACAGGTCCTCACATAGAATGAGAAGCCAGTAAATCAATATAATTACCCTGACAAGCATAGCTGAGAATATTCTCCTCAAGTTTCTTTAGCTTTATTGTTGGCGCTCTCCTGCATTTGTCCAGGTTTCATTCATTTTTTCTTAAAACTTGTGGATTTCAATAATGCCTTCTGCTGAGTAGATCCACTAAAGGCAGCATTTTGACAAAGATTTATTTCACAAATGTAACTTTCTGAAAAGAAGATCTGTTTTACAGGATGAATTTTCATATTCATTTGAGACAGTCCCAAGAGCTGCAGCAGACTATCCAGGATTGCCTTCTGAAGCACAATACTGTCAGGTCAGACACAGCACTTTCAATAAGCCATTGGGAGTCAATTAAAAGTTTTATGTGTTCTGGCCTCTTTTAGCAGTGACAGCTCCAGAGTTCAGGTCAGGTCAGGTTTGCATCAACCTCACTGTGCTTTTTCTGTGCAAGATTCACACAAGTATTCACAGGCCATTTCACTGACCTTTGTTAGCAAAACCTTCACGCAGTTTAAAGGCCTTTTTAAAAGTGAGGGAAACACAGTTGTCAGGACATTTTGAAGAAGACTTGAGAAGGAAAATGCACCAGAAGACAAAAGAAGGAAGGATTATCTAAATCTGATAAAAGAAAAATATTAATTTAATCTTCCTTCTTCCCTCTTTTTCTAGTACCCCATTATGAAAGGTAGAAATATCTACGCAGTTCCTCGTACAGAGGAACTCTGACTCTTCCTCCTGGCTCTGTCTCCTATCTAGTCCTTGATTTTCAAGGAGACTATAAGTTACTCTGATATTTTTGTCCCCCTATCATTAAATATGTGGTTGAAGTAATCAGGGTGGTGCATAATTTGAGAGAAGCAGTGAGTGTGTTGTAATGTTTCCTACTCTCATTTCAAGCAGTATTTTGTGTGTCTCGTGTCAGGACAAGGGCTGGTTTTACAGCCAGCTCCTGGTTTTGGCTACTTTAGGCAGGAGTGGAGGTGGCTCAAGAACTTAAGTAGCACCATGAGGAGGTGACACCATTTTGCCTTCCTCTTTCCCTCCTGGGGACCAGAATCAAACCTGGGAGAACCTCCAACACTGTGAAAATAGGCAGTCTCCCTTTTCCCAAAAAGAGAGTCATCAGAAAGCCATCTTCTGCTTATGACGTTCTTCTGAACAAAGGAGTCAAAACAGGAAAAGCATTTCTTTCCCAATAAAAGCTTTCTGATAGGCACTGAATTCAAAAAGCAAAACTTAGTGTAATATGGTCAAAAAGGCTGACTTCTGTGTTTGGCTCTTCAGATGCATGAATAAGCTGTAAGGAAAAGAATTTAGGTATTTACCCACACTGAGCAAGACACTCATGAGAGCTTGTAGATCTGAAAAAGCTGTGTAGTCCTTGTCCTTCACAGAGTTTAAATAAATCCAATAGAAAGTACTCGGTAACTGCAATTAAACTTTGTGGGATACAAGCCATAAACTGTAACTTTTCAAAGGACAACTTGTCCTTTTTCTATCTGCTTCCACAATGTTGTCTGCCAAATAACACCTAAAAACTTAATTTAGCCCCTAGGACATAAGTAGAAACAATCCTTTGTTCTCAGTTTGTGGTAAGTTTGCTCCAAAATTCAATGCCACTCATACCCAGGAGTGTAGATTCTCATACCCAAGCTATCTATAGACTCTTATCTGAATTAATTTAATATTAGGAAAAAACATACCTCAAAACTAAGAAATAGAGGGGACCTCGGTACTTATAAGCATCAAAGTGCTTCGTGTTTCACATTGATACCTTTAAAACTAGTAAGTTTTCAAACTGATAAGGCATAGTTGTATCAAGTTAACCTAAGTTTCAATTGAGAATTAAGGACTCTTAATGAAAAAAGAAAATGAGACCTCTCATTCCAATTAACACATGTTGGCCTTGGATGAAATGACTGCCATTTTAATTTCATTAATATGTTGATTGAATCAGCTGTTAAAAATCCTCTTAATAAAAAAACTTCATCCAATAATATGCTAGGCATTGCTATTATACAGTAATGATAATTTTATTGAGAGGAATGGTAATAAAATTTCTGGTCGTAAAAAGATATAAGTGTACAATATCTATAAAGGAATTTAATAGAATAATTTCTTGGCAAAATGAAGTGTCTTTTTCAGATTTTTCAGAAGTGATTTTATTTTTTCATCTGCAGAATATAAAAGACTGAGATGAGTTTAGCAGTATTTACTTTGCCAGCTTTCTAGAGGCAGAACTTCAGATACTGGGACAGAAGATGCAGTATAAGACCTGTGAAATATTTCAGCAATAGTGCAGTAAAGACATCTCTTAATATGGCAGGCTATTTTTGAAAGTATTTTTGATATTATACAACTTGGAATCTGGATTAGTCATTTTTCAGCAAATTCTGCATCACCAAACTGCTGCTTTCTCTGCTTCCTCACGGCCTTGCAGTCCAGCACAGCAGGGTGATGCCTGGCAGCTTTGAAGGAGGAATGGGTTAGGACCAGCCAGAGTGGGATCCTAAGGCAGTCACTGGACCAGACCCATCTCAGGAGCAGGATGGTGGGAGAGCTGTGATTCATGGCTTACACACAGTGTGAGTAAAGCAGCCTGTTTTGTGAAGACAGTCTGAGTGATCCCATAAATCCTAGTACTACTCATATACACCACTCACAGAATTTGGTGTTTATTTTTCTCCATTACGCAAAGATTTTCATTGTTTTATTTCTATATGGGGGTGTCTGTGTGTAGGCACATGGCATGGCTGTGAATTGGTAGGGATTAAAGAAGCCTTCAACAGCTTTCATGATGGTATTTTGATATCCAGTGTTTCAGAGCAATTCCACTTCTAATATTGCAAATTTGTTAATTCATGGGATGTTTGCATGAATTATTGTGTTTCTCCACAGTGCTGCTTGCAATTTTTCCTAACTAATTTTCTTCTGCAGATGTTAAAATTTTGCTACTTACACCTTTTTGATATGATTATATAAAATAGGTTAGAGCAACAAGTTTAGAATCTTTCACTAGATATTTTGGAGACTTGATGAATGGGGCATTGAATTGGGTAAGGAACAGACTGAAAAGGGAAATGGCAGTTAATGGAAGGATGCATGAAGTATCAAAGACCTTATTTAATATTTTCACTAAAATTCTAGTCTGTGTGAACTAGCAAAATATTCTAGTAACAAAAATTGAGGTTTTATCAATCAGCAGACAATTGTAATACAGTACAGAAAAAAAATAGCTCCCTGTGAAATCTGGAACACTGAAAAGAAAATCAGAATTCCAGGTTGTATTCTGAGGCATTAATCCTACAGATTAATCCTGTAGATTGCAATAACCAGTATGGAATAGACCCATATGTATTTTCAGATGTCATTTCAAGACATCTGAAAATTTCAAGAATAAATAAGTACAAATGTGCCATGAATAAACAGGGAAGTTTCTTTCCATTTTTTGAAGCATTGTAGCAAATTAATTATCCTTGCTCTTTTAAAATGGAATTGGTGGATTTACAAAAGGAATTAGATGACATGATTCCAGCTCTAGCATGGCATGTTGTAGATGTTGACTCAAGATATTCTCATGCTCATATTCTCAAAATGTGGAGTAGTTTGTTAGATACCTCCACCCTACTTTCCTCCAGCCTTGGCTACGGTTAATGGTGTTTGTATGTGAGAGAAAAATTGATTCGTGTGAGTGAGAATTACAGAAGAGAAGGTGTTGCTTTCAGACATTTATACACTGCTGTGTCCCAATCTGTGATTCCCAAGTAAAAAAATTTTAGTGCCAAGCAAAATCCAGTCTTCTGGGAAAAAATAGAGATCTGCTGGCTTTGGCTTTTGTAGCAGTAAGATAGTCAGTCAAGTACTGTCTTGGATGACAAGGTCAAACTACAGCAACAGCACTGTGGAGATAGCAAAATTATAATGGAGTTTGTGAACTAAAGGTCACTATTTTAGGGAGGCACTGTATAATTTCACATCGTTACTGACTCATATTCATTCCTTGGTATGGATTACTCATGTTTCTGTTAATATAATTGGGGGTGGTTTGCAATTGAGACTGTTTGGCTGCTGTCAGCTGGGATAGAGGTGCTTATTAACGTCGCTTTAAGGGTGAGTGGGTGTGTGCACATATTTCAGAAACATCTCAGTCTTGAAACTGAATTTGGAGCTACACATTTAAAAAACCTTGTATTTATTTGTTTCAGCTGGATTCTTTCCAATTATCTTCTCATATTCATGTAAACATCCATCAAAATAATCTCAGACAGTTCTAAGCAATATACTGTAAAACATTTCATTGTTCAAAACCAGCCCTCAAAATCATTGCAGCATAGCATGTCATGTATATATATCCAAAGTGCTCACGTTAAATGGTGGAGATGTAATTGGATCCTGAGCACATGGGAGAAAAATCTATCATGATGCTAGTGAATGGTTTTAAGACACTTTGTAAATGATTGATCTCTTCCTTTGTTATTCCTAAAAAAGGAGTTTTGGAACCCAGAAGCATTACAGCTTACGTACAAAGAGATCATCAAAGGAAATTTGCCCGTGTCTATAAAAATTGCCAAAACAAGGCTTCCCTATTGAGTATTGATCAGGTATTATTTTCATCATTGGCTCTTTAACAAGTTGCCTTGGTGTAGTGAAAGTGACTCTGAAGCGTGACATTTGTATCTTGGCTTCCCTGTGCTGAACTCACTGTGTGCTTTTGCAAAATCTATGGATTCTTTCTGCATGCGTGGAGCAGGCAGGGTGAGCTGTAGTACTCACCAGAGCTCCTTGCAGTACAGATGCACATGGATACGTGCATGAAAGTATGGATCAGTCAGGATTAACAGATGCATGAGGATTTTGTGAGTCCTGGGAGGAGGTGAGTACAGAGAGAGTGTTAAGGCTCATGACAAGGAATATGACAAGGTATCCTACACCAATTTGTAACATAATGATTTTCCTAACTCCTCTAAAACCCACATATTGTGATTGACTTAAATTTGCATTTAGAGTCATCAAAACCCTAGAGTAAATTATTTTAAATGCAGATGAAGTCTCTACATTCATGTTTTAATATTGAAGTTATAAGTAAAAAAAGTTGACTTGTAAATAATTGTACTGTCTTGTTCAATCTCTCACAGTGTGTTCACAAAGCAGCATTGCAATCTAAAAAGGTCCTTTTTTATTATAGGAAATATAGTTAATTTTTTACTATTCTGCTTCATGAAATAAAGCTAAACTGGTCTGCTTACACAACTAATTGGTTTGGGGTTTGATACTCAGCCTAAAAATACCAGTTGTCCTTTATTTGGGTCTTTGAGAAACGCATGAACTTCAGACATAACCTGGCAAGAAAGAGAAAGCTAGAAGTTAATAGAAATTGCTTAGCTCTGTACTGTTGGAGAGAATTGTTATACAGTAATCTGCTGTCCTCAGGGGGCAGCCTGAACCACTGGGTACTGTACTCACCTGTAGACCCACTGGGAAAACCAGAGATAGTGCATGTCAGCCTCTGGCTGCTGGAGGATGTGCAAGCAGCTGCTAAACCGTAACCTGGAAGGAGAATTAGTCTGAAAATATTTACGTAATGTATTTAATCTATTTCTGACCAGCTATGTTTACAGAATAGATTAACTGTGAAATTGTATTCAAAGTGAGCTTTTCTCCCCACAAAATAAAAACATAGAAAAATGGCATAAAATTATGCTGTTCCTCGTTTGTATTCAGGTAGCTTTAATAATAGCAGCAAATTCTGCTTTGACTGTTTAATGCAAAAAACTTGGAAAATATGTTGCCACTTAAGTATAATTGAACTGAGAGCAAGACTTGTTCTATTTCCTTATTTAGTTTTGCATTAACTTATCTCCTTCTCCAAACTTGAGTGGTTCAGTGTTATTTGCGTGGCAAAGCCTTTCCAAAGTCCTCAGTACTGAGCTGCTTTCCAAGACAATATAGTTTTAATTTCTTAATGGGTATTTTGGGCTTAGTGGAGCTGTAAGAATTTGTCTTTGTCTACCTGGTGAAGACAACCCATAATTTCTTTACTCCAAAATAGACCTTGACTTCTCGTGGCATTTTGCACATGGAACATCTCCCTGCTATTACGGTCTGATATTTAAATAGTACGCGCTTTCTCACAGGAAGGGCTCACTGGGAACGCTGAAACTTTCCGAACATGCACGACTTTCTCTCCTCAGTGTTGAAGTCCACCCACTCACAGAGTGGGAGCCTCATAACACAGGTAATTGGAGCTCCAAGTGCTGCAGAACGGGGAGCAGGAGTGCTTGTATGGAGGCACCGGGACACGGCGATGCCTCCGGGAGCCCGAGGGAAGTCCCGGGACATTGCGGTGTGACAGGACTTGGGGTGACCGTGGGGAGCAGTGCTCACACATCTTCACAGAGCTCCTGCATGGTCAAAAGTTTTGCTACGTGGATTTGGACTTTATCTGAACCAGACTTCTGCATTTTTGTATTATCTTTTCTTAATAGGGGAAAGGAAGAAGCCCTTAGCTGACAGGTCCTACTTCTGTGTGATAGTTGTAGAATAGCTCGAGTTGGAAGAGACCTTTTAAAGATCATCTGGTCCAACCCCTCCACAGTGATCACAGAATAAGTCCACATAAAAAATGTTTCAAGCACATCCCATTTGCTTGCTATAAATTGACTGAGTTTCTGCAAAAGCATGCTTTCTTTTCTTTTAGTTTAGTGAGTAAAGCAGGTTTTTTGCAGTCTGTTTCTCATCTCCTACGCACTATGTTTGTTAATATTCATAAACATGAAATGCAACAGGCTCGTCATCAGTTTTCTCTTTTTTGCATTTAATTTATTACTCCTACAGCAAAGAAGCTGCAGGACTTCACGATGGTGAAAATATCACTTAGATACATTTATTTTTCATTCAAATAATTCAAAGATGTTAATGAGTAGCTGAAATACTAGACAGAGAAGGAGGTCTTTTGGATCTTGTATTTATATCAACTCCACATCTTGCTATGAGAGCAATGCATAAATGCATCTAAATATGTTGCAAAATTATGTAATTATTACAGCATACTTTTGAAAGGAATAAATAGAACAAGAACAGGGAGCATTTTTGCTTTTTATTGCATCAGTGCCATTAGAGGTTAAGAGAAAAGCAGGATAATGTGCAGCTTTTCAATATTTCATATGCAGTTCTTACATTCAGGAAATTTTAAGGTCCTGGCTAGCTGTAATTGAGGAAAAGTGTCACTGAGCTTTATTTGAAATGTACTAGATTGGATTTGGAGTAAGATACAGCTTCATTTTATTTCAGTTTTTGCTTTTGATCACAGAGGCAGGGATTAGTGAACATATAGAATATTCAAAACTTTTTTGTATTCTGTGCAGTGACTCAGTTTGTGGTGTTGAATATGGCAATATTGAGAACAAGAGATTCTCTCTGAGGATTGACATACAATAGTCTGGAAGGGATACCTCTGTAGCCCTGTACACTTCTTGTAAAGATGTTCCCAACCTGTACTGGGTTCACCAGAACCTTTCTATTTGAACTATAATCACACCTTTTATGTTAAAAATGGGCCTTCAATATTTTCTAGAATATGCTCTGGTTACAGGTGTTCAGCTTTTGCTGCAATATTGAATGTTATTTGTAGTGTGTACTTTAGTGGTTCATACCCCTCTGAGACCCTTTTGTGGACAGAAAATACTCCTTAAAGTATCCAGGCACAGCAACCTACTCTCTTCCCAAAATTTTGCATAGACCTGAAAAGGGGCAGTGGGTGAAGACCCTTTTTACCCTGGGGCCAGTTCTGTCCTCCCTTTGACAGCCCCCTAGTTAATGCTGTTTGTTCACTGGATGAAATGACAGCTGTCTCTGCTGACGATTTTCTGAGGAAAATAAAGACTGCAAAAAGGAATTTTCTTATGTTTTCTCCTTTAAAAAGAAGCCTAGGAAATGATAACAAAACAGCAAGCTTAAAATCTGCTCATGCCACCCTGATATATGACATAGGCACAGAAGAGAAAACAATTATAACTGCAACTACTTTGACAGACAGGAGTACTTATCTTATAATATTTCATGTTTTTGAAAGCCATCCCTTGCCTTTACTTAAGTGAGGGAGAGACCATAGTTAAAAGTCAGGGTGAGTGGCGCTGGTCATTGCAACCCAGATAGACTGGCTTAAAGTGAGTGACTGCCAGCTAGATACCATCTTTAGAGATACATTGTCAAGCTGGACTAGAGAAATGAATCTTGAATAGATCTCAATAGTGATTTTTTATTGCTTCCTGTACTCACAGAGATACTGAGGGATCAAAGAGGACTGGTTTTCAAGTGTGCTGTATTTGCTGAATACAGAAAGGCATAAATGGCAATAATTTTAAAATTAGTTGTTGGTTTACTGATTTCTGCTGGTTGTAATGCTTTGCCTTATCTGAGGAAAGGAAGATTAAAGAAGCACTCAGCTGAGAGGGGTCTGCAAGCTCTGTTACTGTTGAGGAGTGTTGTTATTTACCTGATCAACCTAATCCATTTTATGTTATAAACAGTTTTGCAGATAAACACCTGCACTCCTGTGGGTGGGGGTATTCCACATGCACTGCTGTGCAACAGCGTGCCCCCCTATTAACCACTACAGCATGAATCCCCTGAGCAGAGCTTGTAACCACAGTGCCTTTGTACAGAAAATTTTTCATTACCCTAAGTTATATAGACTATCCCTTATACCAGCAAGAAGTAATTGCAGAGGCTTACCATGGTATAATTAGAAGCTTTATTATGCCAGCTGGAGGAATATCTTATATTAACACCGACAATTTTCCTGAGAGTTTTCTGTGAAAAACAGAATGAGAACATGGATGTGATGCTAAATCTATCAGGCAAATATTTTCCAGTATAAAGTCACCTTTCTAACATCTTATTCACACCGACATATCAGTTGTGGCTCCAGAAACTTCCTAGCAGTACAGTTTGCCTCAACAATGAAACACCGCTGTGCAAACAAATTAATATAATAATTTGGGGATTTAAGAGTTTACAATAATCTCTGAAAATGTAACTAATTATTTAAAATGTTAACTTTAAGACTGACAAATCGCTCAGAGTAGTGACTGAATTTAATTACATATTTAAAAAATAAAAAATAGAATATTATCCATCATTGCTTAATGCCCAGTTTAATTAATTTATTATTTATCCTGAGATGTCCTGTCAACACTTAAGGTAGCTATATCACTGATTAGAAACTAAATTTTTAGTAGACCTCTTGGCTGCAGCCATCCATTACACTACTTGAGTGATATCTTGTCACCAGAAGCAGCACTGGCATGGAAAGAAAGGTGTTCTGCCTGCATGACACTCATCTGGAGTGGCATTATTCAACAGCTTGCATGCAGTGTGGGATGATGAAGGATTTGAAAAGATCTTCTCACAGCAGCTTCTGGTAATGGAGCAGAAAGGAGTGAAATGATTTTGTTGAATCCTATGTTTGCCAATGTGGGTGGAATTCTCTGAATAATTTTGGCTGAAATTAGGACTTTGCTCAATTTCCTCCCCTGCCCGGGGGAAGTGAACCCACACCCCCATTGGGACTACTTTAGTCAGAAGGCTACCACTTCATCTGGGGTAGTATTCCTTCATGCCCTGGATTGCACATAATATTGACAGTTAATTTTGTCATTAATCAGCAATTAAATTGGCTGGGGAAAAGCAGAATGGCAGTGAACCTACAGCCCAGAGCTTAGGTCACTCATCTGGGAAGCATTTAGCCAATTTTTCTCTAGAACAGTCAAAGAAGGGAGTTGAACCAAGGGCTGCCTTTTATTCACCTGGCCTTGGAACTGAAGCACATCAGGTGACATCCAGACTTGTACTTGGAGGTTGCCATGAAAGAATAACGGTTCATCACAAACAGTGGAAAATAGGCTTAGCATCGCTTCTAAAATTATTTCAGGGGTGTCTGACTTTCAGGAAATAGTGTTATCTTAAAAAAACTCCAAACACTCTTCCTATAACAAAGTTTGGTTCAAGTATGTTATTATTAATAATTTTAGCATAGATTTCTGAAAAAGTTCTTGCTGTCTAACCCTGAGATAAGTGCAAGAGTGCCTGTTACAGGATTAGTTTTAGATTATTTTAGATTAGCTAACCATTCTTTCTGCAGTGAATAATATGCAAAGGAAAAAATGCCACATTTAAAATACATGGCCCAACATATTATGGCTAAAATGAATCCTGAAGATTTCCTACTTTATCACACAGAACACCATAAAAAGAAATTGGCTGTCGGGATGCTCAGATCAGGTCTGTTTGAAAACAAATAGTGTAATCTTGATTTCTGCACTGCATAGATTGAAACCAGACTTGAATTTTATGGATCATAAACACCTGTGATTAATAATTTTTTTTCTTCAAAATTTAATTGAATAACAAAAATAATGCTTCTTGCAAAACCTTACTTCAAGAAGTATGTTTATGTGTAATTTACCAGACAAAAGATGCAGTTATCTCTTCAGTTTTGTACAGTGGTTTTCATAGTGTTTCAGGCTCCACGAGTTCAAACATAATGAGTCATATCCTAGTCTCCCTTACAAAGAATAACAATTGTGCCATTGACTTGAAAGTCATGACATCTGTTTGGATCGGTAGAAATTACTCCTGATTTTTTAAGCTTTCTAGGGAAGTGGCTGCATTCTAAAATATGAACAAGAGAACAGAAGGCTCAAATGCAAGCAAGAGTACATGGACTGCCCTCTCTTTTGGCTCATTAGAGGAGTTCTGTGCATGGCATAGGGAGGGGATGGGGGACCAGACCTTTGACATCTGTCTGTCACCTCCATCCATGCTGGCTGTGCTTACATTTGGCTCTGTTCCTCTGCTTATCCTCTTTTAGATCATTTATCAGCCAATCTCCTCATGCCTTATATGTCAGAGAAGGCCCCCTACATCCAAGGGCCTTTACATCAGGCCCTTTAACATCCTTCTCCCAAAGGAAAGGTCAGAGTCCCTCTCCTCTCTACCCATCACTGACCCTCCAGAACCTTCACTAGAGCTTTGAAGATCCATGCCTTGAGCACAGCCCTGTAGAGTGACAGTAATCTTCCTTCTGCTCATCCTTTTGGGAGCCACAATTCACATTTTGAGCATCTCTTCTCAAGATATCTTGCTACAGCACGTGGAACAATATTTCATTTGATAGCATTTGTGAAGCATTAATGAATGCTCTGTCTGTGAAACATCCTGGAACCTCTCACAGAAATCAGAGATGTTTGTTTCTCTGCCCCTGGTAGGGCTAAATTACAAGCTCTTGAAAATTGAACACATTTATTGCAGGGCTGATTGCTTGAATAAAGTAGCTCTTACTGCTTTGAAGCAATCAATTGGCTTTCTAGGATTCTGCTCTGACTTTAGATTAAATATGGTCTGAACCAGTAAAGTTCCCTCATACTGTGGCTATTTTTTTTCTTGTGCTAAATGGGTAAAGAATAATCTCTTGTTACACTACTGTTTAGCAAACAGATGCAGGATCATTGATTTTATTGGAATTCTGCCTACTCAGAGGCTTGGAGCTGACCCTGAGGAATAACCTGGTTTGTCATAGCAGTGAGGGGTTTTCTGGAATACAGAACACTGTGAAGATAAAGGAATTAAATCTGGCAAAGGTGAGCCCTTGGTTACTATACCTGAAGTAGGAAACAAACCTGTGTGTTCACATTTAACCTGTTAAATGACAGATTAACCCCATGTGAAGCTGAAACAAAAGGAAGGTCAGTGGACTTATCCAACTCCAACCTCGATGTCAGAGAAAATTACTTATCCCTTATTTTGCTGGCTTTCCTTCCCCTCAGATTTCTTGGTTTTTGAGGGTCAGGTAGAAGAAGGGTGGCATCAGAGGCAGACAGATGAGGTGTTTTGTCTTGGTTTTTCTCCAGTGCTAGAGTCCTGTAATGGTTTCTATTTTAAGGCACCTTAAAGACCATCCAGTTCCAGCAACCCTGTTATGGGCAGGCACAACCACCATGAGATGAGGTTGCTTAAGTCCTGCCCTGCCTGGCCTTCAACTCTTTTACTAGGAAGAGGAGGAGCTTGTTTTCAGAAAAGAATGTAATTTTCAGCTTTTCTGACTTTTTTTTTTTTTTTTGAGAAACATATCTGAAATTTCTGAAATTCCATGAACCCAAGGGATTGTTACATCTGCTGGGAAATAATATTCTGGCACTTTCACTCCTCAGGTGTCCCATAAATCTGTATGCCTTTGAGCTTAGATATCTTCTGGATTCCTGCTTAGCACTACCTGATGTTTTCATCCCAATGGGAGGAAGATAAAAAGCATGCAGTCTTCTCCATGACAGTCCTCTTCACAAGACCTGACTTTATGGTTTTCTGAACCTCTTATATGAAAAATAGAGGGCATTTGATACTTACCACCTGATTAATTGCCACCTTGTCAAACCAGGCTGAAAAATTGGTGCTTGAGTTGCAAGCACTTTGGTTTCTCATCAGGTATAGGATATATATGACTTTTTTAACAAAGAATATGAAGCTCTTTTGGCAAAGTGGTGCACTGAGCATCTCTAAGGATTCGTCCTTGCCATTCTCAGAAATAATTTGAAGTTATCAACTTGACCTTAGCTTACTAAGCAGCAGACACACTGCAAAAGACCTAATTTTTCACTTCTGTGACTTCCTTTCATATGTTGGTTTGGGTTTTTTTTAAGAATAAATTAATAATTCCAGGCCAAGACATTGGTAATGTGAAATGGAATGGTAAAACTCAACTGATTTAAAGTAACCTAAGGTGAATTTTTGTGGGTTTTCAGCCAGACTTTTTGGCATCTTGTATTATCTACTTTTTCTTCTTGGAGTTCCTAAATGCCTACTAAAATTTGTAACTGTGGTGCAGGTACACTGATGGTAAATTGAAATCAAGTTTGCTTTTTTCAGTCTCTCTTTCAAAATGTTATAGACCATAAATTGAAAACTAGTTTTCCCTTTTATCTTCCATGCCTGCTGGGTTCTATTCTGCAAGAGTCAAATGATGCAATTTGAAAAAGACAGGCAAAATATAATGGGAAGCTGGTCTCCAATCCTAAGAAAAATAATCCTTAAAATATTTTACTCTATTTACTCTGCTCGGATATTGAGGTGGAAGTTTATTTCCCCTTGCATCAGTTCCAGTGAAATGCTAAATGCTTTCGATGAATGAAAACATGAAAAAAAAAAGAAATATTCAGCTCTAACAGCAGAGAGTAAAATTATACAGAGGTGATAAATCAGGAGCCTTTTTTTGGATACCTATAAAAATTAAAATATTAATTTTGTCTAATCACAGTGGTGCAGTATTACATTAATTTAATAATTAAAGTGAGCCAAAATACAGGTATTTGGAACATAAATCTTTTTTTATAGTTATAATAAAAGAAATATTTGAGTGATGCTGGCTTGCTTCATGACTTCAGAACCATTCATTAACAAAAATAGGATGTTTATAATTCTTAGGCATGTGTCAGGATGAGAAGTCAATGCCAAATTTATAAACAAAGATTTAACACAGGTTTTTTTTGAGGTATTGTAGTGATGGCTTTCCCACCAGGAAACTACTGAATGAAAATTCGATCTTGATATGAAAACCTCATATTTAACAAACTGACAATAGACACGTTCATAGATTTTTTCATAAAGCTGATAATGGTAGCTCATTCCTGAACAGGTCTGAAATAAAAACAAAAAAAGGCACAACAGGTTGAGATGAAACCAGAGACATGTAATGGAAAGATTTCAATGCAGAAGGTGTGGAAAGGCAAAAACACAACCTTCAGATTTATTAAATGACAAGGAAAACTACATATCTAGTGCAACTGAACCAGCTTAAAAGTAGCTGGCTCTGCCCTTCCAGTTTCTGGATGCCGGTGTATCATCTGACATTTTATTGCTTCTCGGGTTCTGTTTCCCTCTGAACATCTGCAGGTTCCTTTGTAACACCAATCTTTCAGTTCAGTGTGACAACAAAATTTCTCCATTTCTACCTTCAGCAGACTTAATTCAAATTTTCACCAATCTGAATAAAAAAGGATCAGATTTTGCACAATCACCACACAAACATCATATTCATTCTGGCTGTTCAGTGCAATGAGCAGGTGGGAGTGTTCCCTCTCTCAGTCTTTTTTTTTTTCCCTTGGCAACCTTCCCTCCCTTCACTCCACTCCCTCCAAATTACAAAGCCTATAAGTAAAATAAACCAAAACTTTAAATTCTCAGCTTCCACATAGAATACGAAGGAGCAGCTAGCACAATACAAAATGAATAGCAGGAATCACAAAAACTTGTTCCCATACCAGAAACCCTAAATTAAATTTGATTATCTGAGGACTAAAAGCTTTCTCTGAATGCTGCACTGCAACTTAAAGATTCAATTAACCACTTCTATCCTGCTGGTTTTGTACCACTAAAGTAAAACTGGCTTCACAAAAAGAAAGTCACAATAAATACAAAACCACTAGGGTGGTTAAGCATGTTACCAAGCTGGCCAAACTAATCAGAAAATTATGTCCCTAAATTCTTTAAAAGCAAGGCCTGCAGCCTTCATTGAGGACTGAAAGGTTCATTTGATTTTATTAGGACATAAACAAAAGCAGCATTATCCTTCCCAGGGTGTTTTCAGGGCCTTTTTATGCTTGACCATACAGTGAAGTGGTTTTAGGTGCCCTTAGTGCCCTTCTAGTTCCTGAAGTCAAATTATCCAAATGTATCATTTCACCCAGCACTTAGGTTTTCAGGGTAACATTGCTACTATAGATGCAGGTGGCAAGTTGCTTGGTACCTTCCTGACTCTCCCCAAAAGACCAAATATCTGGTGTTATTTAAAGATTTCAGATGCCATCTAAACCAAATCATCTCACTTACACATTGCTAGAGCCATGGGATGAAAGGAATGAGATTGTGATGGAACCCTAAAAGATGATAGAAATTTCAAATTACGCTCTGACTTTCAGATTTTGGTCTTTCAGAGATGTCAAAAGCATCACACAGACCTTTACCTGGTGCTTTTAAATACTGTGGGGACCTCATTAATCATCCTGGGTAGACTGGACATTCAACCTCTTCCTGACCAGACATATTTCTTTTCCCTTATGTTGACCAAAGCCTATAATCCACTATCTGATTTCAGGCCCTTTTGTGAAGGAGATTGCCAGGTTTTCAACCCTGCTGTGTAAAGCCTCCCAGTGCCAATCTCAAATGTGATTAAGATAATTTGAATAGTTTTCCAAGCCTTGAATGTTAAAACAAATCTCTCTGTGTCACAGTAGTATGGATGAGATTCTGGTTTAATGGCCTTTTGTCTCCTAATAGGCATCTAAACCTTGGCTGTGTAGCAGTGGCAAAAATCTGTAGAAAGAGAATTTTTCCTCTATATCATCAGAGCAATACCTAAACCAGAAAGTAGATATTTCCTATTAGATGAGAAAATTACAGAGCAGGTAAAAGAGTGATGAGAAAACATATGAAAGAGAATTCACCAGGAACCTTGTGATCAAGCCACTGTTGGCTTTCACCCCTGCTGCTCAAGCCCAGCAGCAGCTCCTGGTAATGTTTGTTGAAATCTCTTCTTGTGGAGAAAAGATGCTCTTTATGCACTGTCCCTTTCTCTCTTTTCACAATACACACAAGTTTGGATTTCTTCTCATCATATATGCTTGCATTCCTCCCTAGCAGAGTGTTTAGTGCCATTTTATCATCCAGAAGCCAGTGCTTATCTTTTTCCTTCATGTTGTCATCTGCGTGAATGACTGTGAAGGCTTAAGTGAAACTCACTGTTAGCAGCCCCCTGCAGTTATGCATTTGACATTAAAGGTCACAAGGAAGACATGATGGAAAAAATTTGTATCTCTGTTTCCAAAAAAAAATTAATTTATTATCTAAACATTTTTTCTAAACAATGGGCAGACACAGACTTTTACATACACAGTTCAGCATCTTAATATTCTTCTACTAAGAAATTCCAACCATTTAACTTCTTTGGGAAGCTTTAAAAATCCTGGACAAGCTCATCCCAAAGCCAGATATAGTTGTCAATCTGTTCTTGCTTTCTTTTTTTTTTTTTCCAATGTATTTGTATAAAATGTGCAATCAAAAGTGAACTCTGAGAATTTTTCTATCAAGGGAAGAGGACAGAAAAACTAGAATCTAAATTTTGTAAATGGTCACGGGGTTAACTGTAACAAAGGTCTACTGAAGATCAAAAGAAAATTCCTTTATGATATTTCTTCTTTGCCTCCATGTTTATTATGTGTATGTGCCATCACTTTGGTTTCATTCCTATTTTTTATGGATTTGGTGTAATTAGTATTGGAAACATGATTCCTTTTATCACATTACTAATGACTTAGAAAAATAATAAAGTCTGCTGCAAAGGAGGAAAAATTTTTTTGTTAGGAAAAAACCAGCATCTTATATGTTTTGAACATCGCAATAAGCTGGAATCTCCCTCAGTAAAGGGTTTAGATCAGGTTTTTAGTCAGAGATCATTCATAATGATTTTGCCTTTAGTCTGAGGAATGTATTGGGTGTGTTCTTTAAGATCCCTTCTTTACCTTAGGTGACTTAAAAGATTGCTCCTCAGGTAAATTAGAAAAAGTTGTAGCTGAACTGTGATTGAGGAACATACTGAAGCCTCCCTAAGGAGAGAGACAGTTTAATTTCTGTACACTCAGCAGTGCTAACTAACTTAAACAGTTTCAATTTTTATATTTTTAACTTATTTTATGAAATGTTCCAAGGCATTTTATGAAAGGAAATTTTAATGATTGCTTTGTTTCTTCTTAAATCTATAATGTGAAGAACACCATTCCCAGAGCTCCCATGGGGGGTAGGGGAGAAGCAGGGAAAAGTCTCTGACACAAAGGCTCTGAAGGAGGAGTAATTTGCTTATGCCACCCACCTCTGCCCTCAGCCATGATGAATCTTACACACAAGATTACTGTGGACAGTAAAGGCCATTATGATAATCTAGTCTGACTCTGCACAACACGGACCAAAGACCTTCACCAATCATTTGTGCATCACAGCTGTAACATGAGGCTGTAATCTGTCTTTTAAAAAAGCACTCTAACTTGATTAGAAGAGCTATCACACCCCTTAATAAGTTGTGCTAACAGCTTGTTATCCTCTTTTATAATTTGTGTATCCAAGAGCATCAAGATCCAGTCTCTTAAATTTCAATCTCTATATTTTCACTGAAGAGCCACAATTCTTCCACAATTAAGCTCTACTTGATTGTGATCCTAATCTTTTAACCTTCTTTTGAACAGGATAAATAGACTGTTATTCATTATGCCCTCATGTTAAAACTTATTTTTCCAACTTAGATCATTCTAGATCTAGTTCTTTTCTCTTTGCCTGTTCTTTGAACTCCTGACCCAAGACAAGAGGATGATTTTCCAAAAATGGTCTCATTTAAAGTCACCATTTCAACAAAATCAATCACTACATTCACCTCAGGAAACCAACTGGTAAGAGCACTGGTGTGCTTCAACACTAAGGCATATTAGCATGGATAAACACTGAACCAAATATTTAAGCCAATAAATCAACTACCAGAACTTTGGGTAAGTTTTCTGCATTATTCCATTGCTGCCTTAATGTCCAACAGCCTATAAATAAGCTTCTATTAAACAAAGTGAGTTTAAGATTGAATTGAACTAATATGAATTAACTTGTGTATTAATTCTGGTGAATTTATCCTTCAGACATCCAATATTCCTAACATCAAGGAAAATTAATAACGAGTATGGTGCTCTGTAGTTGTGTATTGGTCATTCTAGAGCATGTATATAGAATATAAATGCATGATAGCTTGACCTTTAATCTACATTTCATAAAGCAGAGCCTCTGCAATCAACTTAAAAAGCATATAATTTAACTATTCCATGGAGGAACTTAATTTTCAAGCCATTCTGATGCTGCAATGTCCTGTGCTCACAAAAGAACGTGTAACGCTGACAATGACCAGGATTTCCTTAACTGCCCCCCCGTGCTCCATATCCTAATGCAGGTTATGTTCAAACTAAACACAGAGATTTTATCCAAATCAAAGTCCTGTATCAAGCATTTTTCAGCCTTTTATAGCTTTTAATATTAGGATTTTACCCATCTTTGGAACTGCAATATATAAAGTTTCTCATTCATTTGGCAATTAGGACATTTTCTTTGATAAAAGCCCCGGGTTCTTGTGTCTTCCTTAGTTACAGAACTTAAAGATTACCTAGAAGATAAGCTGATACATTACCAGTTTACTGTCCCTTTTAATAATGTCAGTTTGAAAGGCGTCAGATTTACCCCATGGTGGTGTGAGGCCCCCAGACTCACGTTTGGTAGCTGTGGGTGCAGTTTAACAACTGCAGTGGTCAGAGATGGAAAGCTATCCCTACCTGATCCAATGGTGTTGCAGGGAAGCAGAGAGATAAACCTGCACTAGTGATAACCACCCCTTCATGGCACCTGCAGAATTTCCTGATGCAGCTCAGATAAGCTCAGTGCACCTACTGCCATATTCCTCTCTTCAAGTATCCAGAATTTCCAGGTCCTTCTCATTTTTCCAGATTATGTTTTCATGACAATACCAAAAGTTATCAACTGGAGGCACAGCCTTAATGGGACAAACATTCCACAAACACACAGATGGCATTTGAGCCCTGAGACAATTAGCAGGTCAGACAAAAGATGGGGAAAAGGAAGTTGCTGTTTTGAAATAAATGCAGGGTACAGAGATACAGTTACCACTTTAATGATTCTGATGAAGTGACAAGCAATGAGCAGAGAGCTCTTGATCTCAATTCAAACATAAGAAAATATTACTTTGCCTTGGAGTTAGATATGAGGTCATGGAATGAGTCCATCAACAAGGAAGAGTGGATTCAGAGAGGCTGGGGATAGTGACAAAGGAGAACCACCTCTTTTGGTCATTAGTAAACCATTTTCAGGGTGCTTACTCTGATTAATTCCATGGGTTTGTGATGGACAAAAGAATATTTTTACATTACCTAATTTTCAAGAATTATTAAAATACATTGCTTTGTATTTTCTAAAAATATTTCAGTATAAAGGCACTACAGAAATCATGTATTCCAGAAGATGAAGGTTAGCAAGCTCATCAGCAACTGAAACCAGGAATTTATAATCCAAGATTCTGGGAAAGCTCAAGAAATGGTGCTACCAGCCCTACTCATAATATGATCAAAGAGAAAAAAATCTACTAGAGCTCAGAAGAGGAGTGTGTGTTCTTCATAGATGAAATGCCTTGAAATTCAGAAGCTGCTTGTAAAATTGATGGCAAGTAAAATGATCTAAAATACAATAGGGGGCACAAATGCTGGGAGCAAATCGGAATCAAAAAGGCATAGTGATTCCTGGAGTTTGTCTCAGCTCCAAAAATGCTCAAAAAAAATCTTTTAGAAGCCCTTAGCATAATCATTGTGTGATGGGTATGCCTTGGACAGCTGCCAGACACCCACACAACCACTCTCTCATTCTCCCTCCTTAAGAAAAAAGCAGAGATCAGTCACCAATTACCATCATGGGGATAAAAGATTCAACTTGAGAAAAAAATAATACAATTTAAATAGATTTGGACAATGAGAAACAAAGACAAAATTAAAGCAAATTTCTCCCTATCTCCCCTTTTTCCCAAGGTCAGGTTCACTCCTGAATTCCTGACTCCCCTGGTTCCTCATCTCCAAGAACGGGCAAACGAGGAATGGTGATTTATGGTCAGTCCAAAGTAGTTCTTCTCTACAGCTCCTTCCTACACACATTTTTCACCTGCTCCAAATGTAGGTTTTCACAGACAGCAGGTGTGGGGCTCTCCATGGGCTGCAGTGGGGATATCTGCTCCAACGTGGTCCCCTGTGTGCTGCACGGGACCCTCTGCTCCATGTCCTGGAGCACCTCCTCTCCCTCCTCCTCCACTGACCTGGGTGCTTGCAGAGCTCTTTCTCACATTTCTTTCCTCACTTCACTGGGTGGCATCTTGTCCTGTCTCAAATGCATTTTCCCAGAGGCACCAGCAGCTTGGCTCATGGCTCAGGTGTGTCCTGCAGCAGTTCAGCACATGCCACCCAAACCTCTTACAGAGGCCAACCCTGCAGCTCCCCACTGCCACACCTCACTGCAGACACCCAGTGCTCCAGGTTTTTAGCAGCTCTGCAAGGAACTGAAAGGGTTCTGATTAAGAAATGAAGGATTTTGCTACGTTTATGATGCTTGAGTATAAAAATTCAAAGAATCAGTGACTTCTTCATTGTGAGCTATTGCATCCCTGGAGCGTCTTAAACACAATGCCTGTGCTCTCCCTTGGCATGGATAGCCTCTGTCCATCAGCTATAAATCTGGATGCAGAAGTGGCCATTCACAAACTGCATGGGATCTGTAGTCTTGTGAGAAAGAGTAGACTTATGTTATTGGAGCAATTTTTATGGAAATCCAGAGATTCCTTATTTCTATGATCATCAGGCCCTTTATGCTCTGATGTATAGGGTGGAACACAGGGAAGGATTTGATAATTTCAGAACCTAGGCCCTAAAAAAGTAACTTATTTGTTTGAAGGTGAATGTTACATTATGAGAATTACAAAGCAATGCAAAAGATCTCCATGTGATTGTTGGAATTTTGTAATCAAATTCCATTTCAGTGTGAATCACTTTTACTCACAGATCATCTGTCTCAGTTAACATATTCAAAGGCTCAACAAAAGGAATAAGAATGTCTACCAGATGCCTCCAAACATTTGTCAGTCCTCCCTGTGCAGTAGCTTGAGCAAGTCACCACATCCCAGCTCACCCACTTCTGTTTTTTCTCTCACATGGTGGCATTGACCTTCACCCCTGAGGTGACCTGACTAACAAGGTTAAAGAGATGCAGTGCATGCTATAGAGAGGTGCAAGGCTGCATTGTGCTTTGCACAGCACATGTGCAGAGTGTGGCATGTTCTGAGGGGTGCAATAGCTGCAGTACAGGGACATTATTTCACTGTTTATGTCACTGCAGGTTGTGGTTTAAGTGTGCAGAAGGGCAGGTCCCTGATGTGGGATACCTATGCTGGATCCTGGATTCTTCTGGGGGTTTTTGTTTCGGTGTTGGGTTTTTTCCTATCTTTGAAATCTTATTTACGTATTAGACTAGATTTTAACTCTTGCAAGGTTTCCAAATCATCAGGCTTCTGATCCAAAAGAGGAACAAAGAATCAGAGACATTTCTTAGATGAGCCTATGTGTTTATGTGAAATGCTTATCCTCGTTGTTTGAACAGAAAGGATAGCAGAGATCACTGCTTTGCTTGCCTGCTGGGAGGAACAAAGAGAAATTGGTTTAATTTGGAAGAGAGAAGGTTCTGCCTGGATGTTAGGAAAAACTTTGTAGCTGATAGAGGGGCAAGAGCCCAACTCAGGACAACGCTTCATTGAGGGCTTTCAAGAAGAGGCTGGGCACCAGCTGTGAGGACTGCTGCACCAGGGATGTGTCCTCAACAGTCTTTTGAAGTTTTTGTCTTTGGTTTTATGGTTTACACTGTGCAAACCATAAACAAATAGTATTTAATCTTAAAATCCACAGAAAGATTTTCTTTCCCCCCCGGTTAAGTATTTCAGAGAAAACAAACCCCAGAAAAATTTACCCAAACCAAAACCTGTTCAAGGAAAGAACAGCACTGATTTTGATGAGTAATTCAGTCTGGGCTCTCATATATCTTGGACTAGCTCTGTGACTTTTGAGCTGAGAAAGGCTATTCGTTACACAGATCTAAAGGAGGACCCTCTCTACAGTGTGTCAGGCTCTAAGGGCTGCTTGTTAGACTGAAATGCTTGTCATGGTACCTGGTGCTGTGATACCAAGTTGCAGGTAGAGCTGCAAGTTTATCTTTTTCCCTCCTCCTCTGCAATGTCCTAATTTTTTTCAGTGCTTCTTCCAGCACTTTTGTGCCTAACTCCAGGATCTGAATTTCAGTGTTACAAATCCTCAAAATAATTACAACATTAAGAATTTCCATTGAGCTACACCTATTGTGGCAATGCCAGTGATGTGCCTCTGTCCCCTACATCTCTCTGTAATAGGATTTTATTTCAGATGACTTCAGAACATCTATTTAACTAATTGATAAAACAAGCCAATTGAGTTGCAAAGCCAACTGAGATGTATAATCAAGGAAAGCTGACAACTTTTTCTTCCAAGCCGATCTGGCAATTTTCAAACCAATCTTGTTAATCAAACAAAACCAGGTGTGGGAGCTAAAAATAGACCTGTAAACTTAAATGCATTTTGTTTTAACAAAAAATTTGTTTCACTTTTCTTTCTCCTGGAGGAATTTTAAATAGACTGTAAGAGAAGCTGAACGAGAGAATGTTGCAAGGTTCTGCACAAATGTGAATTAGACACTTTTTCTGTAACAAAGACAAGTTTTGAAACTAGTAGCAAAAAATGTGTACTTTGAAAACCATTAAAATCTAGAATACGATAGCCAGAAATGTTTGTTAAAGTGGATTACTTTACTTTTAGAACTGTGTGAACTAGGCACAGGAAAGGCTCTATTGCTATTTATGTTCAATGTCATAGAAACAAGAGGGTTCTGTATAATTAGGCTCTCATTGTTTGGCTTGGTATAAGTAAAAAAGAATTCTTTGCTGAGAAAAAAAAGGATAGAAAGATATTTAAGAGTATGCCTTCACACACATAAGGATAGAATAAGGTGCCTGAAATATTTCAACACAAAAGGCCTTTGCATTATTAGAAAAGACATTTCAGCCATCTGAGTTTGTCCATGTGAGACTGTCTGTAAAAGGGCAGCCTCTAAAAGCCAGATTTATGGAACGACATGAGGAATACTTTACTCTCTGCTAGCAAATAACTGGAGACCATTGCTGAGGCAATGTTAACCAGGGGCAGCTCTGTAGGCTTCTGCAAAGGAATGCTTTGCAAAAGACGCAATGGGGAAGAAAAGGTCCTGGACTGGTAATACCTGAGTTTATCAGATGTTTAACTCCACAGATTCTCAAACACAGCCAGTAAACCAGACCCTCACTCTGAGAAGTCTAATTTTTCTATCAGAAAGCATTTTATTTGATATATCAGAGGAAGGTGAACACAAGTATCACTAGTGACTGAATTTGGTTTGTATGGTATTGTAGCTCCTTCATGAATTTCAGTTTGGAACAAGAAAAACTAGGCCATTTTGCAACATTTGCTTTTGTGTGCTACCTGACTTTGTTCTGAGTGCTTACACAAATGGGCACACAAGGAAAGGTTTCACTTCTCGGAGTGCAAATGGTTACAAGGGGAGGCAAGAACATAAGGCTTAGAACAATGAGCAATTTGGATGCCAACTATACCCAATGCCAACTGCCTTTATTAGCATTATCAAATCAAAGGGAGAATGTGCTGAAGGGAATAGGGATGATTCAATGCATGGAAAACTGAGGGCAGCGTAACACATACTTTGGTCCTATGGCAACTGAATTATTTAGAGTTAAGACTGGAAAGTGATCTCTCTGCATAATTTCACTAACAATCTCAAAACTAAAGAGCATTTAATTTACTTATTGCCCTACTTCATTCAATGGATGAAAACTAACAGTAGGAGTATAAAGAATGAAATTTATTATTATTATTATTTAGTAAGGATTCTTTAAATGTACACAGCTGAGCCTGTTCTGGAGGGAGAGAGAAAAATATAGGGGTGGAACTGGTATTAGAGGTTAATAATCCCTGTGATAGAGAGGGAGCATTTATTAAAGCAGCAGTGGAACAAATCCTTCATAAAGAGCCTCTTGGATATGCCATCAGTTATTGGTGAAATCCTGTGTGTGCACAATCTGTTTAGACAAACAAGCTTTGCTTGTGAAGGTTCTGCCACAAGCATTTGCAGATGTCAGGTTTCATCTCCTCTGCCTGTAAGACCTGAAAGCAGTGTGAGGCTGAAGCCCCTCAGCAGATGTGCCCTTGTGTGATCTCACCTAATATATGCAGGAATTAATATATTGTGAGATTTTTTTTTTGTTTATTCTCCTTGCAACACTTCCACATGAAAGTTCTCGAAGCAACTGTGCTTCTTTTTGTTGTCTGCTACAACCTGGGCTGAGACACAGGGGTGGTTTGCTGGGACTCACAAAGTGGCCACAGCCATTACTCACACAAAAGCATATGGGAGTAGGTTAATATCTCCCTTCTCCCACCTGCTTTTCAGGGCTGTGGAAGGTTTCCCTCCCAGTTCTCAAGGAGAGTTGTTGCCTGGGCAGACGCTGTGCTGTGAGCTCTGTGCCTGTCTGCGCCTCCAGCTCAGCTGAGTCAAAACTGTTGCCCACCAAATATAATTCCTTATTTGCTGGGCCACTGAAACTGTGATTTTCTTCCTGCTTCAGACTGAGTGTTAAAGAATCCATACCTGAAGCTCAGGTCTTCCCTTTCTTTCAGTGAATGCTTTAAGTCTTAGGTTCCTGTCTTGCACTTTACTCTGGGCAAAATTAAACTTAAATTATTCTCTGCATGGAGGAAGAACAAGAGTGGCTCTCTCCTGTCAGATTATCCTGAGGATTGTGGTTAGAGAAAAGCTCTGAGAAATGTTTCAAATTTCGTCTTCATAGAACTTAAGTAACAGAAGAACAAGCATAAATTCTCTCCCAAATTTACCTTTCCTGTAAATACCAAGGAGATATAGGCATCCTCCTGAAGCTCGATTACTTACCCAACACCTGGAGAATATATGTTCCTACCCCATCCATCCCACCAAGATTTTTCCAGTAGTATTGTGGTTAGCATGCATTTTGTTGCAGATGCTCATTAATATTCTCCCACTCACACTGCATGAGCTTTCTGCCCTCATATAATGTATAGGGGAGAAAATGGTTTAATTTGTGAGTTTGTGAATCACTAGGGTTCAGCACAGATAATAAATCTGTGATAGGCAACTCTGTTCAGAGGAGTAGCTGTATATGAGTGAGGCCACCTAGCTATATCTGTGAGTGTTGCCACTATATCATATAAAAGTTTCTTGTTTTAAAGTTCAAGTCCATACATCTGTTTGTCCACAGGATTATTTTGCTTACAGCCTTACATCTAGAGTGTGATTGAAGGATTTAGTGAGATGACACATATGTCAGCAGAAAAATATTATTACAGAACCATTTTAGACACACCAGAAGTGCATCCTTAACTGAGTCTTGCTTAGTGTCCTGGGAATACTTCTTATGTGGGATTATGCTCTCCTGAGCTAGCAGGGAACATGCATGCAAGGGCACATGATATAAATAAAGCTCTGATGCAAAAAGGTTCAGAATAGAGCTCTTAGTGGAGATGTTTTCTACAGGCAGCTCTTGGCATTGGCTTTGTTCACAAAGGTCCCATGATCTTACAGAAAAAGAATTTAGCTTCCAACCACTTGGTGTGTTTAGAAATGCAAATATCTTTGTGCCTGGCATTTGTGATGGCTTGTCAGATTTAGGTTGCTGTGTGTGAAAATATACTCAGAAAAATGACCTCCTTTTGCTTTTGTTAATACAATATCCCAAAATTATCTCTCCTGTTCTAGTTTCTACTTCCTTTTGAGCCAAGCCCAATTATCCCTGCAGCTTTCCAGCTGAATGAGCAATATTTCAGGGGACTGCTCACCTATGTACACTGAAGCACAAAGGTACACACAGCTCGCCTGTCAATCAACAGGTCTTTAATAACTATGGTACACAGAGAAATTTTGTAATCATGAAACAGGCTATGTCTACATCTGCCCTGAGCCCTCTTCATGCCCTCTCAACCCTCAGAAACCTAAAGCAGATTTTGATCCACTTGTTGGGATGGGGGTAATTTTGCCTTAAGTAAATCCTTGTGCTAGGAGATGCAAAGCAACCTGTCCTTTTCCAAGGACAAGGAGGAGGCTAAGCAGCCTGTCTCCTTCTAAAGGAGAGGCTTTCTCCTTCTTTGTGAGCCCAGGCCATGAACCTCTTTCAAGTAGCCCTCCTCAGTAGCTTAGGGGAGAAGATGGATGCTGTGGCTTGTGAGGTTGTTATTGGTGTTTGGCCAGGCCATTGGTGTCAGTTATTTTCATCAAGTTTTTGCAAGCCATCAGAGAAAAAGAATTCTAACATACTGCAGTGAGAGTGGAATTTCCTAGGTGCAATTTGTTACCAGTATAGCTCCATAGAAATATATCAGCAGGGAATTTGCCCCAAAGCCTTTTTCAAATACAAGAGTTTTCAGAAGCTTTTAGTGACAAAGACAGTTAAAGAGGCCAATTAAATAATAATTGTCCTAAAGTCAACTGGAAATTGCCTTTGATATGGGAATTCATCTGTGCCAATAAGTGAAGCCTACTGGGGAGAAGGTGAAATAAAAAGAAATAAAAGTGTCATGGCTACTGGCAGAGAAATAGATAAAGTTCAATAGCTTAGCTTGAAACACTCATTCACAATTAAAAATGAAGTTTAACTTCTCCTCCTCCATTCTGTTCTACACATCCCACCCTGAGAAGAAAACCGTTTTTCATTTTGGACTTCTCCCCCATACCTAATATGTTATCATTACAACTTGAAATCTCATATCTATATACCAAGAAACAGCTTCCATATCTATCCAAGTGAGATGAAAGTATTTGGGTCATGTACTAAATGTATACACTTTATCTGAGCAAAACTACTCACTATTATTCACTATACAGAACACAGGAAACCTCTAATGTCAATTCTGTAGCAGTTTCTAAACCAACTTTCTGAATATATGTCCCTTGAATGTTTTCTCTTCATCATCTAGCTCTGAATTTTGTGCCCTGAAACAATTGATTAGTATTATGCAACAGACATTCCCTCTTGAAGTTAATAAAAAATGCCTACTAGATGTTACTGCCACAAATTCTTTTGAAAAATGACATTCTCTTCTTAATAATGATCTTCTCAGCTGCATTTTAGAAGATAAAAATATAAAGCAATCTGTGCTTCAGTAATAATGATCTACTTATTTTTTATGTCTCCTTTTTAGTAAAATACTTTCACCCATGCATATGATTAAAAAGTCATCTTGCTGATCAATTGGCTTTGGAGCTGTCACAAATTTTTCATCAAGCAGTGTACAGTAAATGATCCTGGACATTTTATTCTGATTGAATGATAGTAAATGTTTTCTTAATTGGACATATTATGAAAACATAAAGAATTTATGCCAGGGACTAAATAAAAAGGTATTGTTTTATGACAACAAAAGATTTCCTGAAATGATTTTCAAAAGCTGCTAAATCATAACAATAGAAATTTGTTATAATTCAAGCAAAGAGATGGAACATAGTGCTTTTTCCTTGGGATCTGATGCAAGATTTTCAAAACCTGAAGTTACACCTTTAATGTCTAAAGTTACCTTTTTAGTCCAAACTGAAGTTACCTAAATTCCAACCTTGAGTTTTTGCCCTGCTGATGGAGCAGCTTTTTCTAAAAGAACCAGTGCTCATTGTCTGAGCCAGCAACTGCTGTGTTGTAGCCCTGAGCTTGGGTAGTCTGCCCTGTGAGAGATGTGGTTTGTCAAGTTAACCTTGGGGAAATCCAGATTCCAACAAAAGCATTACAAAAGCAGTCAAGATTAAAACCAAGGGCAGAAAAACGCCTATCAGTTACTTACTCTACCACCTCTGAGCTCAAATGGAAAACAAGGGTTTCTAGTCTAGAAACTGTGATACCTCATTAAAAAAAAAAAAAATCTCTGACAACAAGTGACTTACTAGTCCTCACAATTTTTCATTCCACTCTTCCTCCTGTTTGTCTGGTTTGGATTTTAACAACCTTTTCAAGAAAAAGGATTGTTAAATTCCTAATTTTTCTCAGGTATGAATCTTTTGGATCTTTATTTTCTCCACACTTCTGTAGTCAAATTGGAAAAAAAAGTGAAAATGGAAAGGCAAGTGCAAAGGAATAAAATATAGAGAAAGGAGCTTTCAGTTATATGATTTGGGAGAGTTTTTCCCAATATTGTTTTTTGTTTTCCTTTTGGTAAAGGAAAGGAAATACTAAGACAGTAAAAAACATTGTCAAAATGGGAAAATAACACTGAAAAGTAGCTCCAGTTCTCCTGCTAGGCAGCCAGTGGTACAAAAAAGAGTTCCACTTTTGTTAATTAATTGTTTTCATCAAAATATATTTGAAAACTGACTATAAACTGTGAGGTGACATAGAGGAAAACCTTCCCCATTTTCTAGCATTATAGATATATGTAAATGAAGCACTACTACAAGAATAAACACATCATAACCCGGGGAGACACAGCATAAAAATCGCTACAAAAACAGGAGTGAAAGGCTCCCATCTTCAGTGACTTCAGTGATAGCTTGTTTCCTTCCTTTCCATCCTGATCAGATGGTCCTTCTAGTAACACCTCCACCCACCCCTCAAAGCTGCTCGCAATATCCAGGGTTTCAGTGGAAGTCTGTCTCCCCTCCCAAGGGATTTCCTTGCGTTGTCCTGCCAGGCAGTATCAGCAGCTGGCCTGGCTCAGAGCTTTAGTTGGGTTTGGCTGGACAGCCCACTCAGCTCAGCTGCTGCCCCTCAGTGCTATCACACAAACCTGTGTGCTCTCTTCCACGAAACAAAACCCTCTGCCAGCTCTGTCACGGTTCTCAGAGCAGAGGAGGCATCAGCTACCGAGGCAGCTGAGCACAGTAGGTGTGTAAAAATAAACTCCACTTTTATAAGGTAAGAGCTCTTTGCCTTTCTCTTCTCTGAGCCCCAGAATGTAACTACAGTGATGGATCAGCTCTAGAGGAACCATCAACAGCTGACCCATGCAAAATAAATTCTCTTTGACAGCACATCTCCATTTCATGAATGTATGGTACTTTCTGCCCTACAGCATCTGAATAGGATTTGCTAATCAATACCATAAGGCTGTGTTGCAGCGAAAGAAGACTGGAGCTGTAAATTCTTCGGTATTTCTCTACCTGATTTTGCAAGAAGCAGTAATATAAGAATGGTGCTTTGGGGTTATATATGGTGAATCTGTTTGTTTCTACAATACTACTGCAATCACAGCTTCAGCAAAACCATAGTTACAGTTTTAAGAGCTCAGTTGACCTAAACGCTAATTTTTTCAACACCTTGGGAGTTGAAATGTCACATACTGTTTTCCTGCACAGAACTGAAGCATGTCTAAAAAAATGGAGGAGAATCCAAATAATCTGCCCTGGATAATTTCATCAGTGATTAAATGATGTATGTTTTATGGGCTGATTTCTCCTAGGCCCCATTTGGAAGGTGAGGTTGATGGACTAGCAGCCAGCTGTAGCTGGTGCACACTGAAGAACTGGTATTCTCTGTGTTTTTCTTATGTATTACTCAAATTCATCCCCAGATATACTTACCCAAAGAAAGAATTGCTTTACAGTGTTGCGGGTCTCTGAATGTAAAAGATAATAAGGTAGCAGCACCTCTTTTACTTCGGGGGGATGCCGTTGTGAGTGAGGAGTGAGCCTGCTTGTGCTCCTGAGCTCTAAGATCACTTAATTTGATTGCCATGCAGGACTCGTCTACTTGAAACGAACAGGAGTCTGTAAATGCCAGCTTGCAGTCATTTTGCTGCTTTATTTCCCTGCACTCACCGCACTTTTGCAGGGAGTTTGTGAAATGGGCAAGAAACATGAAGGAAGAAAAAGAGAAAGGGGCATTCACTAAAAAAAAGTAAAATGAAAATTAATGGGTACTAAAGAGAAGCAGTCAGGGGCCTATAAACCCAATATGCCATCATTAAGGAAGGCAATTCAGTTACAGAGAGTGCACAGGCAATTACATTCTTGCCAAGGGACCCTGAGGCTATTCATGAAAATATTTACCTGATGCTGTGTGTGCATTTGCCCCTTAAAAAAGAATAAAAATAGAACCTAAACAAAGAATTAAACTTTAAAAAGGACATGACAAATTTATGTATACATGAAATCAATCTAAGGGGACTAATTACAGTTTTAACAATACCAAATAGAAACATATTGTTATCCTGAACTGTACTTTTTTTTTTCACAGCATAATTACTGAACTGTACGAGTTGAAAATTCAACTAGCATATAAAGAAAGCACTCATCATTTGTTTTGACCATCAAAGGTTTAAAAATGGCTTACTTCTGATATTTTAATCTTGGGACATATGTAATTCTCATCGTAGGATGTGCAATTGCTTGGGAAATAGTTATAAAAATAACTTCAAAGAACAGAAACAGAGCACACTGATTTGGAGGCCTCACAAGTGCTGCAGTTTTCTGGATATATGTAGACAAAATGTTAACATTTATCATTCCAGAGTTTTTTTTTACGTTAGAAAATTTGCCATTATTTGTATCCTGAGCAGGAATCAGGCTTCTAAGCATTGCACATAAAAACCCTAAAACAGGACCTGCTTTAGAAACATCAAAGTCTCAATGCAAGCACTGTTCCCAGAATCCCAGCTCCTGCAGAGATTAATACCTCCTTCCCAACACTGTACCAGAGACAGTGAGAAGTTTCTGCACTGAAAGTTTACAAATTACAGCAACTTAAGGTAAGCAACAAAATATAAGGCAAAATATTTCCGCTAAAAATTGTTCTGGCCTTTAGCTAAAATCATAGAATCGTTCAGGTTGGAAAAGACCCTTGACTCCAGCCATTAACTCAGCACTGCCAAGTCCACCACTAAACCACGTCCCTAAGTGCCACATCTACACATCTTTTAAATCCCCCCAGGGTGGTGACTCAACCACTTCCCTGGGCAGGCTGTTCCAATGCTTGGTAACCCTTCAGGTGAAGGAATTTTCCCAAACAGTCAATCTTAGCCTCCCCTGATGCAACTTGAGGACATCTCCTCTTGTCCTTTCACTTGTTACCTGGGAAAAGAGACTGACACATCCACTGAAAATGGTCAGTTCTGTAATATCTCCTGTAGGTACATCAAATAGAAAACTCTTAAGTTTTTAGAGGTACTTTCAGTGAAGTTAGATATAAAAGTAGACATTGATAAAGCATATTGCAACCCTCACCACTTCAAGTCATTTAAAGCAAAGTCAGAGGACAGATGAACTCCTTAGTGTGTGGTAACTCAGTGACTATCTCCAAGTCCTTATTATATAATCATCTAGGATCTTTATTATATAATGATCTAGGACTTCTGTAGCACTTTTTTGTTCATAACTTTCAAAAGTATTTATGAATGAAGTAATATTGTGCACAGCCTGTGTATTAAAGATTCAAAGGTTCAAAGGCTCAAAGCATTTAGCATCCTGGGCTAGAGACCAGCAATGGAACTAGATATAAATCCTTGTCCAAGGCTTGATACTTTCTCCATTTACTGTTAACTTATTATGAAACAGTGCTAAAAGGGCCCAGAAGTAACAGTTTTACCTTACACCTTTATCAAAGGTCAAATAAAACTTCTGAGATTTAAAAGTATTTTTGGAGTCACCATCATGACAGAAGAGAATCTCAAAGGGTTTTCTGAACTTTCTGAAGCCAGGTGGGAGTGCAAATGATAAAAAGTGCTTTTAAGATACACTGGAACTTCACAAAAGCAGTGGAGATGGGCAGAAAGAAATGGGTTTGATAACTAAACAGAACAGCATTTATCAGTCGTAGCAATGGAGCCTCTACTCTGTTGATCTTGTGAACAAGTTTAGGGAGGAGAAAATGTAGTCTGTGGCTTCATCATGCTGTTGATTCACCCCTTCCTCACCCAGGTGGGCTCCAGCTGCCTCAGGGGTGTCCACAGACCAGAGAATCCAGCAAGCAGCTGCTCACACCTTGCTGCAGATTTGGCCCCAGGAATCTTGTTCCTTTCGTGGATAGACACAGAGGGGAATTATATACCTTATAGTTCTACTTCTATACCTTTAGTTCTACTTCTACAAGCTGCATCAAGGATTATAATGGTATAATTGAGAGCATTCTCTGGCCCTGTGATATATTTAGTGGCAACCAAATAACAAACCATATAACTTACAATAACAAAAATAAAAAACCTTGTAACAACTGTATTGCCATGCCCTACAATAGCATCTGCATCATAGTCATGGAGAAATGTTACTGGCATTTTGAAAGGAAGAAAAGGATTTCCAATTCCAAATGTGACAACGTATTCATAAATTCTTCAGCTAGCCCCTGATCTTCAGAAATGCCACTTCTACAGAAAGGTCAGACACCTTTCATGCCAAGATGAATGAGGACTGAAGCAACATGTGTTGTGCCAGAGATTTCCCATTGCTCAGGCTTCAGTTAAAGTCTTCAGCTGTTGTGGAAATATCATTTCCTTGTTGCTTTCATGCCACCCACAGCAGCTGTGGTGTGACTTGGTGCTTTATGAACTACATTCTTCACCATTTCAGAGCCAGTAGGTCAGAAATACACATTTGAGTTACTGGCCGTAAGTGTAGTTTGTTTTACTTGGGAAAAACACACAAACAAACCAAAAGCAATATTTTGTCTGTGGTTCTAAAGAAAATGCTTGTAAAATATTTGTATGTTAATGTGCCTCTACAGTGCTAAGAACTGTGGGGGAGTGGGATTTAGCAGGGGTAGGGAACATGCTGTAGGGCTCTTTAGTTAGGAAATTCATTCTAAACAAAGAAAGGGTTTGTGTACTGGATCCAAATGTGTGTTAGATAGAATTTGCACACAGCAGATATAAAACTTCTAGAGGTCTAAATATTCAAATGGCCTAAGGTTTTGCCCACCTATAGCAGTATATATGCATCTTTCTATAGAATATCATTTTGATGCTACCCAGATATTAGGACTTCTCTTTTGTTTATTACTAGGACGAAACAGGTCTCAGAATCACAGGCTAATCCAGGTTGGAAGGGACCTCAGAATGCCCCTAGTCCAGTCTTGGGCTCAAAGCAGGGTCCCCTGTGAGGCCAGACCAGGTTACTCAGGGCATTATCCACTGGGGTCTCGAAAACCTCTGAGGACAGACAGCAGAGCCTTTCTGGGCAACCAAGATATTTTATTACATAACACATAACCTCAGCGATAAGTAAATGCATTGAGTTAATTATTGAGTTGTGCTTGATGAATCAGACAATGAAATAGTTAATTTGCATCCTAAATTACTAATGCCTCTTTAATATATTTGTTCCTACTTTTTTTTTTTTTTTTGCATTACCAAAGTAGAAAAGGAATAGCTATATTTGTAGTCCTGTAAAATACCTTCTGTTTGTTTCTCCTCTGAAGAAGGAGAAAAAAGAGCACAATTTCTGTCACTAATTAATAGTAACTGTTACCACAGCAGAAATCTATTTAACACACAAAATGTTATGACACTTTTTGAAAACATTGTAGCTGGAGGGCAGCCTCAACCTATGGGACCATCAGTTATCCCTAGCTGGATATGGCAGAACTAGGTAAGAATGAATTGCTACTGAAGTCTTCAGCAACAGACAGGTTCATTTTCCTTTCACATTTTCTACGCATGACTACATTTTTTAAAAATTACTTTTACATCTTTTTTTTTTTCCCTTTCAGAATATATCTGGGGACAATCCTATTCCTTATTATGACAAGTATGAGCTCGATAGAACATTGACTGACACTTCTGAAGGTGGTTAACACTGTCAGGAAGCCTCCTCTGTACAAAACATTCACCTGGAACTCAAGATCCCTCTACAGTCATAATTTTGCCTGAGAAATATACACAGACTAGCCCTAAATGTTTGTTCCCAATAGTATTGCCTAGTGTTGGAATCATGTGTGTTATTTCTTGACTCTTAAAGATTCATTGAGTTTCCAGGAAATTTCTGCATTATTGAAGATATAGGTTCAGTAACCTCAATGGAGATGACCTTTAAAGTCTGAGAAAAGTAGGATCTAGTGATCCAGACAGTATCCTGAGAGACCTGCACTAAGAGAAATGGGAGATATGAAAGATCCCTGGGCTTATAATTTTTTTCTTTATTTTTAAATTTACCTGAATTTGAGCCTTAACCCATAAATAGATTGGCTGTATCAATGGAGTAGTTCTGGGGGGATCTTTGGTAATTTTGTTTTTTAGGTAGTATTTGTGATTTCTGTACTTTGCCAGGAGTAGAGAAAAAGGTCCACTCCTTTGGGGTATAAGTCATAGGTCAATTATGCCCTGAGGGTACTTGTTCAACACACAATAAAAGTAGGCATCCAGGAATGGTAGTGTGAATCCAGCACTGGTGACTAAAACCACACAGACCTTAAAGAAATGGCAGCCATATCATTGTTCCCCTACAAACTGGAGGTAGTACGTTCCTTTTTCCTTATTCTGCAATATTCAAACTGCATGAGCTCCCTACCAGGTAGGGACAGGCAAAGGAGAGGCACATTGAGTTTGTGTATCCTGACGGGATTTGTGTGCAAGTTCTGTGGGCCTATGGCAATCACAGAAGGCAGAAGCAGAACTTTAAAGGACAGGTGGGACTTTATACATTGGAATTTAGCAAGGGCCTGACAACCAGTAGTGGGTTTGCAGCAGGAAAGATCCACATAAAACAGAAGGTTTTTATGATCTACCTACCTAAGTGCTGTTAATCTTTTAGTTTCTCATCAGGAAATGGGCGTGGCAGTCACTCCTTAATGCATAAAGGCATTGACAGACTAAGTATAACAAAAGTTATGAAGCATTTAGATAACTGTGCTAATGGAGCTCAGCTGAGTGTCCATAAACCCAGGGGCCTGAGCTGCCAGGGTCCAGGAGCCTGGGAGTCTGGGCTTTCTGGCACCTCACCCAGCAGTCTGCCCAGGAGGCAGGCAGCCAAGCCAGCCAGCAGTCGGGACCCCAGAAGCTGATTAAAGGTCTCCTGGTTTCCATTATACACTGGGTAAAACAGACACATTCTTTAAAGAACAATCAGATTTCATCAAACTGCATTCTTTTTTTACAGAAAAACATGCCATCCAGGATTCTTTAATCACTTCTATTGCTAATTGTGTTGTTAAAACAACACATCACATTTCTCTGATGTACCATGTGGCAAATCCAAAGTAGTATCTGATGGATTGACTAAAAGTCTCCCTTTAATTACCTACAGAAATTGCTGCTGATGTAAACAAATCAGTGCCAACCTTAGGGAATGCACATTTATAGACACTTTGAAACTCTGCACACAAGCATTTATTGGTGATAAAACAGTGTGGCTTGGAATCAATCAAGAACTTGCAGTAACTCCTGTTACTCCAGGTACTCATATATAGCACAGCACCACATGGAAGCACCTCACAGGGGGTCTTCTGGAGAACCCTTCCAGCATAGCTGAGAGGAGGAGGGTGTCATCAACCCTTTGCAGGTCAGACACTGAGGCATTTGATGGAAATGGCCCACAGCCACTGCAAGCACAGGCTGTTTATGGCAGTCAGATTGAAAGCAAGGCCTAATTTAAAGAGTTCCAAAAGTGAACAGGAAGCCAAAGTGAGAGTGTCTGCTATAATGTGAAATGATTCAATAAGCATGTGTTTAACTTCTCTAATCTTTGCTGGACACTAGAAATTGCTCTTCTCAGTACAGCTGCAGGGGCCCAAAAGAACAGCTCCACACACTGCACCAAATCTCATCAGAGGCACACCAGAGTGGTGGTCTCAGATAAGGCACCCCACCAGAGACAAGATAAAGCCTTTTTCTTAGTTCAGCTGTGGCGTTTTCTTTTAAAATTTACCTGGAGTGGCTGGGTTTTTCAGGACTTCTAATATTCCTCCAAGTATTTGACATACGTTTGCTTTCCAGATAGAGAATGTCCTTGTGGAACAGGAGTGTTAGTCTACTGAAAGATAAAAAGCTCAATCAAATAAAACATTTATGTGCCAAAAGGAAAGGCGTTTTAGCTGCATCACCTATATAAATAGTCTATTGGCCAAAGCACTCAGTGAGGAAGTGGGAGACCTCAGTATTAATTTCTTACTCCAGCAGATGAAGTTGAAAGGGATGGTGTGCTGAAAATGTTCCACTACAGAGCAAATAACTTGCAATGTTGGGTCAAAGGCATAGAGAACAAAACCAAGTGAAGCATGTCCCTGCAGCCCAGGGTGAGCCTCTCGATTAAGTGTGCTGTACACCTTGGAACCCATCAGGTTATTAATTCTCTGATCCATGTCACTTACTAGACATCACACCAAAAGACCTACTTCTAGCAGCCTGCTTTTTAGTGTATTAGAGGAGGCTTAACAGAGTTAATGGAGGCAAATATGAATCCTCAGTTTATTCCTGTTGTCAACAGGGTGAACAGCTTTGTCTGTCAGCAGAGAGCTATCAGGAAAGAGCATCATGCAAAATGAATGACTGCTGTTCACAAAAATGCTGAAACACAACTAATTGATTTTGATGTAGCAGGCAGCTACATTTCATTTGTATCCTGTACATTCAGGACCTTTAATAAGGCATTTTTATTAAGAGAGGTACATATAGACAAATTGAATTAAGTGCTGGTCTACTTTTCATTAAGTTTTTCAGACAAGTGTAGTAAAGAAAATTGCTTTACAGCAGAAGGCTACTTTCTGACAGAAAAGCTCTTCTTTTTTTCTAGTGTAAACAGTATCATTGGTGTAGTCTATTTAAAATAAGCTTCTGCACTTTTGCATGAATTTCTGTTTTCCAAAAGAAGAAAAGGGGGTTGGGGGAAAAAAGATTGGTATTATGGTAAGATGTTATGTCAGGACTAAGACACAGGGTTTTATTACCTACTATTTTCCATGCCTCTTTGTCTTTTTTTCTGTAAGATATTGACAATCTCTCTCTACCTTATCAACTGTTGTGCAATTGAATTAAAAAATGTTTGGGATAGTGAAGAACATGAGCCAGAGGAGAGATAAACTACTTAAAACATCTTCTGCTGCACTCTAAGGGCTGCCACTTCAAACCAAGGCAATGTACCAACTGTAGGTATTTCCTTAGTTCAGATCAAGTGTGATGGTCACCGTGAGCTGAAGACACCTCAGCCTTTCCCACAAAACCCAGCAGCAGTTATCAGCCCACTGGAGTGGGGCTGGCACAAAGATCTGAACATGAGTCTGAGCAATCTGGCACTTTTTGCTTCCTCGAGAAGCAGCATTTCTACCATTTCCATGTTTTCTACCTCCCTAGTTCCTTCTCATGAGCTCAAAGTGATTGGGACCCACAAAACTGAAGCCAGCTCTGTTATCAGAACAGGATCTAGGTATATTTTTCAATATACCTGTGACTGTTCGAACTGCTGATTATTCCTTTCTCACATGACTTAAGTGTCAGACTCTCCTACTTCTGCCCTGAAACAGAGATGTGCAGGGTGTATAATATGAACTGATGCTTTTTGCTAAAACTAGACTATATTCAGTGTAGCATTATTGATGCTACATAGCCTTTGGGTCCAAGTGCCAAACTGTATTTTTGGCTTAATTTCAAGGACAAAGGACAAATTTAAGCTTGGTGTTGAACACTGAAGTGAGCAATCCTCTCTCTGCTTTCTCCTGTGTCATCTTTTGTATGGCCCAGGTTACCCACAGATCTGGAGCACAAATTAACATTTCCTATTGTGCAATCAAAAAGGCAGCTTCCTCCACTGTACCTGTCTACAGCAGAAAGAAGGCATGCAAATATGAATTCCCTCAGTGTTGTGGGTAGCCATTTCCTCATGCACTGTTCCCCCTTCAAATTAGAGCTTTTTCTCTGAAGCATTTAGTTGCTTTCTGCTCACCAACAAGGTCATAATGAGCAACCATAAAAACAAACTCACAGATAGCATCTGGTCTTCCTTTAGCACAGCTTGTAGATATTCTCTTCTTCTTCAGAGCAGTCATAGTTTAAGGTCAGAACATTCTCCTGAAATGGATTTCATTACCAACAGCTCCTACAAAATCCTTACAATTCGCAGATGCTGTTCTAGCCAACACTAACCCTCACGGACCAATAGTTTTCTTCTCTGAAAACAGATGCAATCACATAATGCTCTTGACACAGCTTATACTGAAAATATACAGAAGGGTTTGTTCCTCTGGTTATATAGTAAAAAAACCCTCATCCACATCTTCTATGGGTTTGAACAGTAGTCAAGAGTTAAGCAGAGATGATTGCATTCCTTCTGTTCTCCTACATTTACGCACGAACGTTTGCTTAAATTCCTCCGGCATGTTTACTAAAAAAGAGTCAACGTTTAAGGAAGCTCCTAAAGTCCTTGCCCACAGTGAATATCTTCCTGACTCACAAGTAAATTTCACTCAAGTTTTCTGGGATTACTCACAAAGGACGATACAGGCCAATGTGTGCAAAGCTGCATGTAGACTTTCACCTCAGATCTGCTTGTCAGAAATCACCAGTGCTCTTGCAGCAACCTGACTCTTGTGAGCAGAGATTGCACAGAACAGCAAGGGCCTGATTCTTACTTCAGACAATGATTTAAAGCTGTGATACTGTCAAATCTCCTATTTATAAGGCCCCTTCCATCTGCCTCAAGCCCTGAAGAGGCTAATTCTGCATTTCTCTCTCACGCAAAACTCCCACAGGGGTGGCTGAAGGACAGCAGCACCGAGTTCCCATCCCAGCTAAGTTACACTGTTCGATATTTCGATACCCAACCAACAACAGCACCGTTCAGAAAATGGAAAATGAAACATCAACATCTCACTTAAGACTGACAGAAATTTTTCTTCATGGTGAAATGAGCAAATGAAGAGTTAAAGATCAAGTACTTGTTAAAATCGATATGGCTTAGTAGCAATATTTCGTTCTTCCACAACAGTAGAGAGTGAGTGTTTCAACCAGTTTATCATATCTGATCAAAGAAACAACTCAGCACATTTTGCACATATCTTCTCCCTTTTTCTCAAGCAAAAGCTGCATAGACTGTTTTTCTCCTGTATACACTATTAGCCAGCTTACAGTTGAAGCACAACCACAGTGTGAGTAGCAGAGCTGAAAATTTTTTATGAAAAGTTAACACCACACAATATGTTACAAATTCCAGTCTTCAGCCATTACAAGTAATAAGAGAACACTGTATTTAAAAAAAGTAAATCAGCCCCATTTTACTTGAAGCATATTCAGTAGTTACATTAAAAACAATTTTTATAGAAATCCTCTGTATTCGCTAATTTAGAGGGAAATGCACTTAAAAGGGGTGTAAACTGCACATCTTTATTAATGAATATTACTTTTTATTTAGCTCAGAAGAAATAAGACCCTCTTGAGGCATTGACTCAGATGAGTAACTGTGATGATAAAATTAAAACCATAGAAATACCCTGGTTTTAACTATGTTCTATGTTGCTGTTCATAGATATTCAGTATCTGCATCAATCCCTTTTAAACACTTGGAAGTGCAAAAAAAAAAAAAAAAAACAAAGAAGCATTATTTATTTAATGTTTATAATGACCACAGAATATTTTTACTGCAAAGAACTTACTTTTAAGGCACATCAGTCATTCCATATATATTTTATGTCCACTAAAATCTGTCAATTAAGTTTCATTTCCATAGATTACTTGAATTCTACAAGGAAAATAAAGGGGGAAGGACTGTGTTTACAGGCCACAGAGCTCATTTCAAAAGCAGTGCAACAGTGAAACCACTGTGAGTCTGCAGACTGGGAAACCCCTCTAAGGGAGCATTAAGTGACAAAAGCAGACCTTCATTTGGCAGGAATGGGTACCTCTAATGAAGCCATCCAGGAGCTCAGAGGTAGTAGCCAGGTACCATATGTTGCTTTGGTTGCTCTGGTGGTTATATAGTTTCTTCAGAGTAAACAAACCTGAACTTTTTAGCTACATTGTTACCTACAAATAATAAGAGCTAGTTTCAGCACTTCTTGACGTAACTTTAATAAGATCTCTCCATTTTGCAAAAGAGAAATGGCTTGTAAATTTCTCCTCTCAGTTGCTATTTTTGCCTCTCATTTAGCTGTCTCAGGTATGCATTTGTACCAAACCATTTGTTACTTAAACAAAGCTCAAATCTTTTCACACTCTGAGCCTTATTTCAAGAAAGCATCCAGATTTAAGACATATCTCAGTTGTTTATTTAGGGAAATCCAGCAAACTTCTAATGCATTTGGTGGAACCACCTAATCCCTACTTCAGAAGAACTCCTACTTGAATTTGAGTTAAACTGTCTATTGAAGAAACAACCAAAACCTCAGCCACTGACAGTCTCCTTTTCCAGGGTTAAGCGAATCAAATGCTTATTATGAAAAACTGATGAAACAAAGCAATTGCTCTATCCTTTTTCCTTATCCTACAGAGAATTCACAAGAAGAGGCTACAGACACCTTTCAGAGAGAACAGAGGGAGTAAGGGTATCTGATGATTCCTCAATATAGATTCAATTCAGCTGTTTTAAGAGGCCTGTTATATGTGATTAGCTTTCATTCCTTTTTTTCATTTTTTCCAAGAACTGTTTGCTGTGGAAAGGTGCATTTGAGGCAGATGCCAAATCCGGCTGCCTGTGGAAGGAGTGACAAACATAGAAAGGAGCAGTTTTTGCTCCACAAACAGAACACACACCACAGCAGCACAGGTGAAGAAGGGATGTAAATGCTCAGCTCACTCTAACACTTGGTATGCATTGAGTGATGAATGGTACCAGTCCCTGCCTCTCATTTTCATTGCAGTTTATGACATTTTATAAACCCATGGGAAATATGGTTTGCTTTAGTAACTTTTCAAACTGTTCTCCCCTCTTATGCCCCTCCTCCCAAGAAAATCCTCTAAAATCATAAACTAGAAATGCAAACAGAAGAAGGGAAAGCAAGCAACATTAACACCAAAGGTTTGGAACAGCTGCACCTCCTTTTGAGATTTGTTCACATACACCGCTGACAACCTGCAATGTATGCTTCTCATTAGAAAAATAAATATAAAGGACTTAGTTGCTCTAAGAGCAACTGTAAATATGAAGGATTTAAAGACTTTAGCAGTGGGGAGATTGCTCCTCCTCTGAAAGCCTGCATATCAGAATGCCTTCAACTGCCTGTCTGAGAATGAGGAGCACACATCCAGCCCTGAGATTAGCCTTTGAAGGGAGACTGAAAAAAAGGGGAGGAAAAGTTCCCCTGGGCACACAGAAGTGGAAACATGATTTTTTTATTTTATCTCAAAAAATGTTAGGCAAGTTCACCAGAATGATTTTTTTTTCACTATCTGCTCTAGGACAGCAAGGTCATTAGGTCTCTGATCTAAGAAGGATGGAGCAGGAATTTACTGCCTGGTGATCCAGCAGGAGGAAATGAGGTCATGGGGTATATGTGCTCTTTTTCATATTTCATTAAAAAAAATGCAAGACTCCCAGGTTTGTCTCACTGACTAACCAAAAACTATAGGAAGATAGGAAAAATATTTCCCATCCGGATCTACAGGCAAAGACTCCTCCAAAGAAAAAGAAAACCCCTCACTTTGTTTGACTTCATCCCTTGAGCAAAATCATGATTCAGAAGGTTTTAACAGTACAAAGGTTTATTTAGAAAAGAGTTTGGATTGTTCTTTTGGGGTTTTTTGGCAAACATTTAAATCCTTTCATAACTCAAAACACTGCCAGTGCCTGGTACTTTGCACTCTCCTTCCCCACACAATCAGTAAAGACCAATTTCTTACTGGGACAAATTCACCATAGGCCCCAGCTACCCCATTTAAATATACTCCAATCTCCACCACCACTGCCACTTAACCCTCTCCTTCTGATGTCTCTTTTTGTTTTCCTACAGAATTCCAGAGCTCATGAAAGCTCACTGCCTCTCAAACTCAGTGTCTCAGCCTACTTTCCTCCGTGGGCTCCCCGTGCCCTCTGTCAGGGTTCAAAGACAATCACTCCCTCCCCCTTTACCCCTCCACACTCCAGCACTGCACCCCCAGCACCATGTCACCATTCTGTACCATGGCGAGTGCCCTCAGCCTCCCCATCACCATCCCTGTTCCCCACAGCATCACCCTGCTTCACCCAGGGGGTGAGCCCTCTTCCCTCTCCCTAAGCCCAAGCCCCATGCTCTCTTCCCTCCCTTCTTTTCCAGCATTGAGCCTTCTTTTTTAACTCTACTCCTGCTTGAGGCAAATCCATCCCTCCAGCTCAATGCCGGAAGTTCTTCTTCTTCTTCTTAAAAAGAATGTGTTTAAAGGACCTGCGGAAGTCCTGGTTGAAGATGGTGTAGATGACTGGGTTGAGGGAGCTATTGCAATACCCAATCCAGAAGAAGAACTTGAAGAGAGTCTCAGGGACCTCACATGCCTCCCGGCAAATACCATAGAGGCTGTAGCTGAAGAAAAAAGGGAACCAGCAAACTACAAAGACCCCCATGACCACAGCCAGCACAAAAGTGAAGCGTTTCTCCCGGGCCTGGGCAACTTTCTTACGGCAGATGCTGCTACGCTTCCGGCGACGGCGATACGAGAAGAACTGCATGGAGCGATTGCTCGCACGGGACAGACGGCTACTGGAGTGCTTGGAGGAGTACGAGTAGGAGAAGGACTGGCTCTTGCTTTTGCGGCGATGCTCCTCCCGGCTCCGCCTCCGCCTGCTCTCTGAGGTGCTGCTCTCCTCCAGCTCAATGTCCTCCAGCTCAGAGGCTTTGCGCCAGTGGTGCATCGAATAATGTCCGTTCTCTCCCAGCTGCATCCTCAGGGACGTGCAGCCGCCGGCAGCGCGGCTCAAGCCGTTCTCAGTCTGGGAGGACCCCTCTGGCATCGTACGCTTCTCAGAGAGGGTCCTGGTCCTTAGCTTGGCCACGCGGTAGATGCGGATATAGACCAACACCATGATGAGGCAGGGGGCAAAGAAAGAGCCAATGCAAGAAGAAAGGATGTACCATGTCTCGTCATTGAGCTTGCACTGAGGAAAGACATCTCCTTCAGGGTCCCGGTACACGGAGATCAATGGTGGGAAGGAGATGATGGCTGAAATGAGCCACACGGTGAGGATGATGGCCTTGATCCGCCGCGGTGTCCGTTTGAGGTTGTACTCCACCGCCTGTGTGACCGACCAATACCTGTCGAGGCTGATGGCACACAGGTGGACGATGGACGAGGTACAGAACAGCACGTCCAGCGCCAGGTAAATGTTACACCAAGCCTTGCCGAAGTACCAGTAATTCATAAGCTCGTTGGCTAAGGAGAAAGGCATGACCAGGGTAGCCACCAGGATGTCCGCGCTGGCCAGGGACACCAGGAAGAGGTTCTGGGGGGCTCTCAGCGCCCGGCTGGTGAGCACAGCTATCACCACCAGCACGTTGCCCACGATGGTGAAGACGATGAGGAAGCCCACCACCGCCGCCAGGCTGGCCACGGCCGCCGGCGAGTAGGGAGAGGGCGGCTGCAGGAGGGCCGAGGAGGACGGCGAGGCGGGGGGCAGCGCCAGGGACTCGTTGGGGGAGCCCAGGCTCGTGTTCACCAACAGCAGCAGATCCATGGTGGGTGTGCGGGGCGCCGGCGTCCTAGAAAGCCCGGCGGAGCCCCCGCCC
>VXAX01004329.1:899553-925349 GCA_013399835.1 Leptocoma aspasia
CGCTGCCTGCAGCGCCCGCCTCGCGCGCTAGGGGGCGCCCTTGGCCGGCCGGCAGCGTCCGGCGGCGGCTCCGGGGCGGGCGGGGGGACAGGAGCGGGGATCCCGGCTCGGGAGCTGCCTGCGCTCCTCCATCGTCATCACCTGCCAGAGACAGCGAGCTGGGGCTCTGCCTGTGGGCGTTCCCCGTCTGAGCAGCTGCCCCGTGCCTCTCTCCTGTGCCCCACCTGGACCCAGAAACGCGGTGTCCCCAAGGGAGTGGCAGTCTGGTACACGTTCCCTTCTTGTGCCCGGATCATATTGTTTATAGTGCAAACCTGTGCGTAGTGAAGGCAGCTACACCCAAGGCAGAGTCTCTTTCACTGTAAAACTTTTAAAATAATAAAATACTTGTAACGATCCAGCAGTTGTAACCGAATAGCCCGGCAGTCAGGAGGGATGCTCCGTTTCCAGTTCCCTTCGTGCTGCAACCAGCGCTGGCTCCGCTGTTCTCCGTCCCTTTGTGTAAATTCGTGGATTGGACTATGAAGGCTTGGAAGTGAATATGCTTAGTTCTGATAGGAAGGAAAATTCCTCTGGATGTTATGATCCTATTGCCCTGTTCTGTAAGCAATTTACTCTGAAGGTTTTGTTTTGGTTGGTTGGTTTTAGGTTGTTTTATTTTTTTCCACCTGAACAGTAATTTGTGAACATGCTGTGACTGCATGTAAAAGAGAAAGGACATGGTGTTGAAACTAAGCTCTGTCAGGTAACAAATTTTGATTAAAGACTGAAACGCAGAAGCAGTAATCACATTAACAAAGTGTATCATATGGAACAAAATTAAATTGAAATCAGATGCCCTCTCAAGTCCTTAACAAACAGCAGCCTGATAAGTAGGACTCTAAAATAGCTTGTAAAGCCCCAAGAAGATTTAATTTTTCTTCAGGGAAGCTGAGGTTTTTAAAGTTCAAATAGGAAGCAAATAGTATGTTTTGGACGTGAAACCTGAATGATCTCTGAAGCAGCTTTCTAATATTTGTGGTCAGTTCCTCATATCTGGAACTTTCATAATGGTATCTAGAATCTGAGAGGGCGATGTGCAGGAATTTTAAGTGTAAGCTTTGATGTGACTGGGATTAGGGAGAAAGAATGTGTGATCTAACTGGTTCAATATGGGTTTAAAATTTAGTAAATACAAGCTACAAAATGACATGAACGTTTGGGATTCAGGATCTGGCAAAAAAGGGAGACATAAAACCTCAAGATTTTCAGTTAAATTACTAAGGTAATTGCAAGGTAATGAGCAAGGATATCTTGAAGTTAGGTGAACTGGAACTCAAAATAAACTTTCAGCTAATGATTTGGGGCTCCAGATAAGAAGAATTGAAGCTTTTCAAAACTTTGTTCATAACAAAAGGAATAATACAAGCAAATGTCTGAGCAATTATTTGGTATTTCTAATGAGAAAATGCCAGGGCATAGAAAAAAATAAACTGGGAGTAAAATATGCATGTGTTGTTGTGATTTCTTTAGCACTAAAGTCGTACTGTGCTGCTGAAACAATTCAGTGTATAAATCCACCAAAGCCAGGGAAATAATATTTGGGTTTTATGTGTAACTGATATCCAGTTTGCCTAAAAAGCCATATGCCACTCCAGCTCATGTATATAGATGTGAATGAAGTGTGGGCATAGACACAAGAAGTCTAGTCTCATGAAAATCTGCTTAGTCTGCTGAGAGGCAAAGGTAAGAGCAAGGTGAACAACAGTGAATAAATCAGCTGTAGTTGTGCTTTTGAATTAAAATTGGGGTTTCTCTTCGTAGAAACCTGGCAAATTATATGGACACCTTACTGTCTTTTTTCCTTCAAGCTCCCTGTACTTACTATTTCACATCTGGCCTCCCTATAGTTATCAGCTCATAGCCATTTGAGCTTATGCCTGGTAGCTGTTAACAGGCTCTCATAAAAAAGTGCAGTTTAGAGGCTGGATGAGGCACTTCTAGACATTAAACTGGACTTGGCTGAAATTGACACAAGCCCACTCTTCCTGAAGTAATCCAGTAGATATTGTGACATACCCATCCATCTGTACACTGTCACTGCTGCTCTGCTTCTCCCATCCAGCATCTAACTACAAACCTCCCACCACAGCAGGCTGAGAAGATTCCACAGAAGCAGAACTACTTTTTGGTTTTTGTCTCCAATTTTTACCAGTTTTTGCTTGGATTCTCAAGTTGGACTGACCTTTATTTCAGTTTGAGCTACCAGATCTCATTGGCAGGAGACAGCCATGATCTGCACCTGAGTTTACGTCTTGGGAAATCCTAAAGCTGTCACTGGGAAACTGGCCAGTGCTGCCCTCAACTCAGGGCCAAATTCAGGGACAATTACCAAAGGTGACATCAACTTAGCCATTAAAGTTGATGGGAAGATTCCTCCTGACACCCAAGCCTATAGACTTCTCCTAGATTGTTTATGAATATTTGACTTTAATAATGCTGTCACAATGGCACACTGTGCTTGCACACATATAGATTTAGGACACAAAGGTGTCACTGCTGGTTTGTACTTCCAAACATGCTTTGCCTCTTCTGTTTAAGATCTGAAAAGCTTGTTAATTTTTTCCTCCTTAGTGTATCAGATGGGTTAGTGGAAAATAATGCCCCCTAACATCCCCTCTCATGGTATTTTATATCTTAAGACATCACAATTTTAACCATGCTATGAAATGTTCTTCTGTGAAATAATGAAATCATTTTTATGAAATATGAAATAATTTATGAAATAATTCCTCCATCCACAGAAGAACAGTGTCATCCTGTATAGAGGAAATATCTCAGCGTTCTTAATAAAGGGGTGATATTTGGTTTTCAGCGGGAACTGGGTTCCCTACTTCCCCCTTGTGACTTTGAAAATGTGTCTCAGATAAACAAAGAGGTTTATAGAACATCCTGATTTACTAAATGTCTGGAAGTGTTCTCTAATCTCTCAAGCTAAGCTTTACATCAATAGACAAAATTTTACAGTCTTATCAACCGCACAAGAAACTGACTGCTGTCAAAACATTGTCCATATATATATACTTTCTGAGACAAAATTTGTGTTACAAATCTGCTCAAGATGCCATGAATGACTAGAATGAGTTAGCCAAAATCTCTGTGAGTAGCTGAAGAGATAACCTTCAGTACAAACAATGTGATAGAAAAATGGGTTAAGAGTTGAAGAATAAGTAGACTGTCCTGGATGTTGAAAGAAAGGAACTAAATATAAAGAAAACAGAAGTTACTTTGGGGGGGAAGTTGAGGGCATTCAAAATTTGAATATTGTTACCAAGGGAAAGATTGTGAAATTCTGTAGTGTTAAATGGACATTAACCTGTGAAGTCCTCAAAGAAGTCAGGGTAAAATTCTAATTCACTTCTAATGTGTTACTAAACACTTGAAGTAGCTATTGTGATTGACCTAAAATACAATGAAGAAGGTTATTGGTTTGGTTCCCTCGTGCAATATTTTCTTCTGTCATATGTTTGTAACCCTTTTTCACGCTCCCAGTAAACACTGTCACTGTGCTGGTAAGACCATAAAACAGAAGTCAAACCATGTGAGTCAGCCATATCCTGTCTGGCTGGTTTCTGTAGGTCTTTTTTGCTCTCATAACAGGATCCGACAACCATGACTGTGCTGCCGAGTGCCATGGGTTCAGCTCTTTGGAGCCAAACCTGGGCTCCAAACCTGCAGAAGTTTTGGTTTGATTCTTCTGCTTACTGGAGAATCATGAAAAATAGATCTGTGTCCCTTCTCTTCCTTAATTCAGTTTGTACTGTTTCCATTATCTGTACTCATTTTAAAGGCTTCTTCATTTCTAATTTATTAAGTCAATACTTTAAATAGCCTTCACAGACACCTGTTGTGATAGTTGTGCCATTTGCACAGGATGAGTGCATTATTTTTCTAGGACTCTGCACTGTATTTGAGGACTCTTGCACTTGATTTCAGTGGGTTTTTTAATTATGAAATTCTTCTGCACAGTAATATGTATTGGAAATAGTTGGTTGGTTTTAACTTACATAAAGAATGCATTTGTTTTGCATTTTGAATGGAGTTATGCAAGTTTGTAAAATCTTCAGCTTTTAAGTAGAGAGAATTCTGTGTGGATAATTTATCATCTGTGGCATTGCCTATCTCTAATTTATTAATTGTCTGGCCTGTTTGGCATAAGTGTAAGACAGCCCTTTCACAATGAGATAGATTTTGGCTGCAAACCCTTCCATCTCCTCTGTCTGCATTTGTACTGAAATAACCATTTCCACAGGAATGATCCGGTAACAGAAACCATTCCAAGGGAGGAATGAGGGTGGTGAGGGAGGGTGGGGGAGAAGAAGGTACAGTCTTTGTCACCAAGGTTCATCCCCTCCCAGCTGCATCTCCTTCATGGCACACTCCTGCTTAATACTTTCACAGAATCACCATCCAAGAGGTTTCAAAGGGGGGTACTACTTGCCATGATGATCCATCATTAAATCAAGTCCCATGCAGTACAGGAGGAGAGGCATCTACCATCTTGTACTTTATTCTGTGCTGCTTGGCAGAAGGGAGGTCTTGTCTGCACAGGATCAATTAGAGAAAATGTTTGCCATGTTTCCTGTGTCTGGTTCGAGTGGAAACTTCAAAACAGCAGAGTTGACTGCACTGAAGATGTTCCATGGAAACAAGAGCAGATTGTGTTATTTCTGCTTCCCATTGAGCCATAGGGATATCTCCAAATATCATGCTGTCCATTTAATTTCCTCATATCTGTGATACAGTGATTTGAATTGCATGTGCTAATTTAACTTTCTTCATCTTTCAGCAACTACTTTAAGCTCATGAAGATTTGGCTACTACAAAACAGGCATCAAGTTCTGTCTTCTTTCATTGGAAAAATAAGGTGGGGATTTTTTTGCAGTGTTTGAGAGGTGTTCCATCTGTCTTTAAAGTAAGGAGGGATTTATTTTTTTCAGACATTGCTCCTCATTGCACTTGTATTTTTAAACAGTTTGATAAAATGTTCTCATGTCTTCCTTCAGTGCTGCTGTTTCTGCTTTCAGTGTCTATCAACAGACCCTCTTGTATCTTTTCGGATGATCTTGTACTGCTTTATCTTTCCTCATATATTTCCTTTTTACTTTGTTTGCTTTTCTGGCCTTAATGCATTCAGTAGGTTTGACCTGTCCTGCTTTTTTTTTTTCTGTAACAGCATCCCATGTGGTATTTCTCCTCTACTCTTCTTTCCTGGTTTCAATAAAGAGCAATCTCTGCTGTATTAATATAAAATTTACAATTGGCTTCCCATTCTTTTTGCATAATGTCAGATACGGTTTCTGCCATATCAGAAAGCTTAATTGAATGTCACAATTGAAAGTCTTTCCTTATGTATTCATCGTTCATTTTAAAGCTATTAATATTTTCCTGAATTTTCATTTTCCTGTTGGTTGTGTATAATTGATGTTTGTATGCACTCAGTGTCTGTAAATTTCATCATATACAGAAAAGAGGTACATGATTTCTAGTAATGCTATCAGAGAAGATCCAGCACTTCTTCACTTATTTAATTTTGAGGGAAAAGTGTCCTTCCAAAAAAGGACTATTCAATAAAAAACCTTTTCACTACTGTCAAATGAGCCTTGTATTTTCTAATGTATTTGTACACTGTATCTGTATCTGTATCTGTCAAGTCAACATATCATTGATATGGACTAGTAAAAGCCTTATAAACAATATTACTCTTTTCCTTAACTTATTAATTTGTTCCAGCTTGATATTAAATGGTAGTAATTTTCACACATGCACTTAAAATATTGCCAAAAATGCTGATATTCTGCCTGTGTTGTAATTGCTCTTCTTTTATGAGTTGAGACTATTTCCAGCCTCTATAACAATTGTATAGCCCATAAAGAAGAACAAAATTTGGAATGAGTTGGGAGCAGTGACTTCTAGAATGCATTACCTACCTGCTTTTGCATTATCTCTCAGTACGCTTTGTGCAATCCACTGGAGAACGCAAGTAAAAGAGATGCCTTTGACATTTTACTGTCTGCTTTGGATTTGAATTCCACAGTTTAATTAAAATTATGCATCTCCTTCTGTGTTTTGATGAATGGGGCCTTATATTTAGAAATGGCAGATCAGTAAATATCAATAAATAACTAAGATTCAGCAAAGTTTTTAAGTGAAAATGACTCATTAGAAGCATCTTACAAAGCAGAAAAGGTGTCATAAAATTAATTCTTAATTCCTGTAACTCATTCTTACTCATGTTTGCCAGTAAGAAAGCTGAAGCAAGGAAGAAATGGAGAGAGGAATGGAGAGAGACAGGAGAGGAAGGAGGGATGAAACCACTCTCTTTTCATGCCTTCTTCATTTCACAAAACATCTGGGGAGTATGGACTCATGTGCTGTGTTTTTCTGATCTTATATTTTTTTCCACATCTTCAGTGTGCAGTAGCTTATGCTCTATGTTATCTAGGCTAATGGAAATCATCAAGGGTATTATGTCAAAAATTGCAGTGTACCTTTAGGAACAAATTATCTACTGAATGTGGTGAGCATAGGCTTTCCCAAATAAGAACAGTTTAACTCAAAAAAGATGCACAGCAGGACTGGCAGCAATACTGTAGCCTGCTATTTTTCTGCCATGTAAAGCAAATGTTGATTTCAAGTTCTCAGAAAGTTCAGGAGATTTAAAAGGTATAACTTACTGAAATCATTGTTTAGCAGTAGGAAGACCATAATCAATCAGAAACCTCTGGTAACTGCTACCAGTCTTCATTCATTTAAGTCACTGCAGTTATTGGAAATGGAAGCCAGTTTAGCACAATATTAAAAGTGCCTTATTTTGTTCTAATTCTGATAGATGTATAAGACCCAGGTAACTCTGACTTTGCCATCAAAGTCTGTGAGCATGTTTGACTGTGCAGATAGTATCCTGTGAGAAAATACCAATGCATCATAGGAATATTAATTTATTCTTTTTTCATCTTGTGATCTTTAATTATTATGATCCCAGTCAGATGTTTTGATTCATGTTGTTTATATTTAGCAATCCAGCAGGTGCAAATCTTGGCTAAAATCCACCACAATTACTTTCAGCTTATAAATAAAGAGTTTACAAGTAAGGCCTTTCTGAAGCACCTGTGCAAACACATTTGATCATTTATAAAGCATTTGTTAAGTCATTACACATTTAACTATTTGCCTGTATTATCACTCTATCACTTATGTCATTGAAAAATTAGCAATTCTGTTCTGGTACTTAGAGCACCTTTTTTGACACCTCTGACTGGGCAGAAGCAATTTGGATTCTCCTTCATCTCTGAAAATGTGAGTGAGGTGTGTAACATGATTTTACTGGTGTCAATTTTCACAATTTCTTTAGAATGTGTTAAGAGAATGGGTGGAGAGTTCAGAGCTCCCGCTATGAGTGAAAATCCCATTATCTGGCATCAAATAAACTGCTAATGAGTGATGGGTTGGAACAGGGGAGGTTTCCTCTTTGTTTAGAACAGTAACTTGGGCTTACAAGTGACCTCAGCATTAGCTTAATGAGCAAAAAATGCTAAGAAAAATATTAGAAATATCTAAGAAAGGGCTTCATTTCTTAAAGAATAAAGAGGGTAGTTGCTCATGTGCACAGTCATGCAAAATTCTTCTGCAAATCCATGAAAAAGGCAGCTTCTTTGCTGTTGAACCCCTTTAAAATTTAATGCATACTTCCTTTTGAGTGGCTACTTTCTCTTTACAGTTGTTAGGCAGCTTCTCTCAGGAAGGCATTTGCAGCAAACTCAAAGAGTCTGACTGAGCAGCCCCCAGGCAGTCACTCACGAGAGCTGATAGTTTGGCTTCCATTGGAATCCAGTGGTTTTGGGCAAAAGGCCTCATCAGCCTGCCCTGCTCCCCTCCTGCAGAGCCCTCTGCTCTGAATCCAGAGGCAGCCTCTGGAGCAGGACTGCACTGATGCTCTCTACTAAACCCCTGTCGTAGGCAGCTCCACACGGAAAACAAGCCTGTAATTAAATTGTTCGAAATTTGAAGATCAGTGTGTTTGGCCATCCCTTCAGACCTAATTACTTGCCAAAACACACTGTGCACAGGGTGGGAATTAATATTAATTAGGAATCTTCTTGAACTGCAGATTACAGCCATTATAGGCAGAGGAAATGATGATGAGATTTATGCGACTCACATCTTTCAAAAAATGTAATTACAGCAACAAAGCCCTGTCTCTCAGTATACATAAAGAGGCTTGATATAGACATTTGTTCCAGGTTAATGTTAGTCTAAACTGCCAACTGTTCTACAGGATTCATACTGGAGCAAGTGACAGGAGAGAAAAGCCCATTGTGTGCTCCACATAGTGACAAACTGGTCAATAATGATGCCCATGCTGGTTTCCTGCTGAGAACACCCTGGTACATTCTGCTGTGCTGTCTGAGGTGCCTCTGCTACTGCCCAATTCCTGCTCCCCAAGGTGTGCACAGACACACCACGTGTCCCTTCCAAGACAGGAGGCAAAGCAGTGCCTGGGCCCCTGCTTCAGAAGGGTATGTCTGGGCAGTTTCCTGATCCCAAAGCAGCAGCAGAGCCCCCAGAATACTGCTGCATGCTGGCAGCCCCAGACTATGTCTCTTTTTCTTCTTTGGAGGGTGAAGGTGGAAGCTTTTGCTCTCTAGGCAGAATTCATGTCTGAATAAGAAAGCAGCAAAGGTTACTCCTTAGTGTAATGCTGGAGATCAGTAGTGGAGATTTGTGTCCTGGGGTGACTTTATGATCCTGAATTGTATCCCCATTCGTCTGTTTAGCCCAGAAATAAGTTTTGCACCTTTAGGACTAGTTCTGAGAATGAAGGGGGGCAGAGAAGGAGTGCACAGGTTTTTTTTCAGACACTGCACTCACTCCCACACATTCCTGTTCCTGGACTGTGTTGTCTGTGGAACAGACAACAAGAGAGCAAGAGATAGCTCTCCTTTGCTTTTAATTAGTTTCTTTGCTAGCTAAGGCAGGGAAATTCCCTAGACTGTATTTTTTTTTTTTCCTTTTTCTTAAAACTATTCAAACCTGCTCTGGACTAAAGAACCCAAAAAAAACACTGTGACCTTACCCCTGTGGCCCACCAGGCCCAAGAGGCTACATTCCAGCGCCAGACTGATAACAGACTGAGCCAAGCTACAACCCACAAAGAGGACTTCCTAAATTTGTCATCTCTTCAGGGCACTGAGAGGTTTTGTTGTTTAGCATTGTTCATTTTTATGTGCTGGTGAATGCTTTGCCTGTTAAATAAAAAGTTTTTTTCCACTTTTCTCAAAGGGAATATTTTCTGGAACCACTGAGGGGAGGGGCAGCTTAAATCTGCTTTCTAGAAGAACCCCTTTAGAGGTTTTCTGCAAAACTTGCCCTAGACCAGGACAATTTGCAAAACCTAAACACCACTGAGTTTTGGTTGAATTTGGGATGAATATTTTAAAGGACACAAGGAAAGCACTGAAGAGACAGAAGAGTGGGAAAACCAGCTGGTTGTAGTTCATTTTATGATTCCCAGAAGGGAACAGGAGTGTGCACTGACTTGTCTGATGTTGGAGATCATCCCCTAATGCTTGCTGGTTACAACAGATGATATTTCTAATTCAGGCTTTCCAATAACAGTCAGTAATTGCTAAGAATATTTAATAGTTCATACATATAAGAAAAATAAAATGGCCTCTGCTGTGACTTCCTCTAGTGAAGCCTTGTGACCATTCCATTACTGATAAAATCTATATTGGATTGTTACTTTCCCTTTTAGCTTTGACGATTAAAGAAACTATTTCAAGAGCAGAGTAAAGTTTCAGATTTTGTGACTGAGCATGCACCCTTGTAATAATATTAATGGTATTGAAGTCCTAATTGATTTTGGAAGCAAATACAAAACAAATATAAATAATATATTGATTTGGAATATGAAAAGCATCATTCATTGCACTTGAGGTTCTCAGCTCCTGGAAAAGAGGCAATGTTTGTTTGCAAATGCTAATGATTCCTGTCTATGTACTTATGAATTGATTGCTATTGAAATGAAGAACCCTTACCCATATTTTACATTCGCTGTTAAAAGCAAGAATCAGATTGCAATTTTTGTTGCCATACCTCCTTTTATTTCCAACATGTATTTTTTTTGCAGGTTTATTCCAATATTCTTGACATACTGCCTTAAAGTAGCATATTTCAAGTGGTTCCCATTGGTGACCAGCATGGAAAGATCTATATCTACCATTAAAAGGAATAAAGAGAAATACTTTAGAATAGTCACGACAAGTTAAGTGGATGGCTCAAGAAGCTCATAGTGAGTTTCAGTCAAGTGTGTCCCACTCTGTCATATTTCAAAAGACGCTGAATAACAAACCAGTGAAAGTGTCAGCAGGCTGTACTTTACTTTATAATTTCAATACCTTGAAGATAATAAAATGGTATTCAAGTATCTTCAGTATTTGATCCTGATAATATGAGGTCAGGCAAACAGTTTTTTTATGACTTTTCAATACTCCTGGTTTGGAAAACATTAAGGTGCCTGGGGAATTCATCAAATAATAAAATCTGAAGTTCCAGGAGAATGAATATTGACCAACAAAGAAAGCAATGCATTTCTAATGTGACTAAATAGAATCAATGTTGTAGAGGAATCCTACACTCATCAACATGAATCTGTGAGTTTTCAAAAATAAAGAATCTCAGAATTGGTAATAGCTATAAATAAGCACAAATAAGTTATACCTGGAACTCTGGTGTTTCTTTGGGAAAAACCATAATCCTTTCTATAGAACTCCTACATTCATGTTAGAAATGAAGAATAAAACAATAACTCCTCTGGATTTATTGGCGAATAATTGGAAAATATTTTGAAGATAGTGAGCAGCACCCTTTATGAGCCATTTTCATTCAAAATTCTTGATCTTGCAGTGTTTAATTATTGACATTTTTTCATCTCCTGCGATCTATAATAAATTCCTTGATAGTTGCGTTTAATGAAAAAGATGTTTTAAGCTTGGAACCAATAAGAAGAAAGATTTCTTTAAAATAATCTGGTCAGTTTATTTCTTCAGGAGAAAGAAATGGCAGACAAGACAAGTAGATGTGGATGTGTTCATGCAATGTCTTTACAGAATATTTAACAATGAGAGAGATTTTCCTACTGTAAAACTATGTATTTAGCCTGGTCCTTACTGTCCAAATATATTAATCAAAGAATATGGTTATGGTTAATTTATATCTTTCAATATTGTGGAACTCAGCTGACTACAGTAAAAAATCAGTTGCCTTACCAATGAAAAGTTCTTATTTTCTACTGCTGAGTTAAACTTTTGAATATTGATTTTCTAAGATATTTTGAGACTTCAGTTGTTGTTTTCATCTTCAATTAGGACAAGACAAAGGGCTCAGTTTAGTTGTCTAACCCTAGATATTTAGTGCCAGTGCCGATGCCAGAGCAAATCTTGCTTAACCCACAGGTGCTACACAAGCACTATGTTCAGGCCTTTGTTGCCAAAATTAAGGCAAATAAATCAAGCCTCAAGTCCAGAATATATGATTCTTCTTTGAAACATTCAAACATATTTGTTTTGGTTGTATAAAGAAGTTTTATTTCAATGATTTTCTTCAGAACACTGTGGAAACATTTTCCTGCAGCCCACAGTAGTATTGTGGATTTTCTATCAGGAATATTTGTCTAAATCTGCTTACCTCTAAAGGATTGTAGAGTGTAAATAGGATTTTATTAGTTAAAATCAATGACTGCTAATTTATTTCTAGCTTTACTTTGAGGTTTTGAGGTACCTGGTACTTTGATTCTCTGGCAGAGATTTCTCTTAGGTAAATACTTTTCTGTCAGACCAGTAACCATTTTGTTGCCTGTCATCTGGAGAATAAGGTGCTATTTTGAGTTCTGTTCCCTGCCTCAAAGACTTTTAATGGATTTTTTAATGCAGTGATCCTAATGTAAGAAGTGACTTCTGGACATTTCTCCTTTCTCCTATGTTACTTAGAAATATTTGCTTCCTTGCCTTTAGTCCCCTGGCTAAGCTACTTTTTGCTCTCAAACAGAAGCCTTTCAGCCAGGGATCTGAAAATCACCTTCCTCTCCTTGCCCAGGGGTTATCACCAGTAGAAGTTTGTCTGGCAAGGGATGAGCAGAGAATTCCCTGCCTCTTTTCCTTTCCAAAGAAAGAAAAAAAAAAAAAAAAAACCGAATCCAAAACATAGTCTGTGTGCAATTGGATGTGGATGTGAAAATGCACATGCTCTCTCAGGAAGAAGGAGGAAAGGTATTATCAGTGAAGGAGTGTGTAGAATTTTACTGTGGCATTTTTCTGATTCTCAATGAAGTTGAAATGGCCTGAAAAAGCAAAGAGGCAGTTTTCACTTTATTTTGGTTTACCAAAATTTTTTGTTTACCAAAATCTATTAAAAAAGCCTCTCAAAAAACATTAAGTACTTTAAAAATACTTAAAAATTAGTTAATAAACATCAAAAAGAGACTACCTATATTAACAATCTCAGAAACCATAGCTATTTCAGCAGGTACGACAGTGGAAAATATCAAGGTTTTGTGTTTGCACCTAAAATGAAAGGATGTTCACTAAATCCAGATATAAGTTATTGTAAATTTTTTTGTGAATATTTGATTTTTAACTATGATCTTCTAGCAAAGCATATTGCAGTCAACCTTTTAAGCTGCAGAAGTCACTTCAAAATTTGCCACTTCCTTGGTACATTGTCACCTTAATATCTTATTTTAAAAATCTCTTTGCTATGCATAACATAAATTGAAAGAAGTATGTGTTTGCACTAAATCTGTTTACCAAAAAGTGAGGGTAGAAACATGGTTTTGTCCTACCACTTACCTGTAGTACTGTTATCAAGATTCTCCCCTTAAAGTACTTTTTATTTCATCCTGTGGAAGGCATAAAAGTTATTAAATATGTCAGAAAAATTGTATGTAATATTACAATGGGTCTCCATTCATTTTTATTCCAATATTTCTCTGAATTGTGTGCTAACATTATTTAGTGAGAAGTGAGATGTATTAAACTCAATAATTTATCCTCATATATGTGGGGTTTTTTTCTGCCTAAAAGAGAGCTAGAGCTTTTACCGTTCCTCAGTCTATAAAGATTTATTAAGTAATTTTTAAGCCATAAAAATGGAAAAAATCTTTGTTGGCTTCATTGAGGAAGGTAGTGAGAGACAGAGAACTTGTTCTTTTCATCCTTCTCAATGGTCAAGCATTAAAAATATAATTAAAGCAAAAAATTCTGGCAAAGAGCTCCAGTAAAAGCAAAGGTTGATGGGTTTGATGTATTGGGCTACTAAAGCAGTTGAGAGCAGAATATATTGCATCTGGGTTGATGTTGAAGGGAGCAGCCAAACCCTCCCTGTTGAAGAACTGTTCTTTATTCCTCCTGTGCTCTTTCCCTCTGGAGCACTGCACCGTTTGGCTCCAGTGCTTCAGCAGCAAGCCTGGCTGCAATCCCCAGCAGGAATGAGCCTTGGCACAGCAGGGAGCAGCTCCAGGGCAGAGGGATCCAGCTGTGACAGCCTGGGGTGGCTGTGGGAGCCACTCGTGCTGTGGGACATGCACCCCGTGACTCTTGCTTTGCCCATGGAGATGCAGGGCTGGTCTCTGTTCCCAAAAGGTCTGACTGGAATTTTCCTCAGAGGAAAAATGTGCTGCTTGACAAAAGTTTTAGGGGAGCTTCCACTGGGCTGTGATGCTGTTGGCATGACTGTGGAAGAGAGTGAGAAACTTTCCCATTTCAGTACCAGCAGGTCAGGCCTTTGGGATCTTAGGACAAGCCTCAGAATACAGAGCTTGCTTTTGCTCTAAATTGTTTACAAGCAAACTAGAAATAAATTAATATGAAGTGACTCAACTACATCCATTAATTTCAGGAAAGAAAACTCCCTAAATGGTATGCATTATCCCAGGTGAAAACTGGGTGCATAGCACCAACCATCATGCCAGACTAACACAATTATCCACTCTTTTCATCAAGCATTGTCTTTTACATATATATATAAAAGGAATATGAATTGTCAGGGCAGAGATGAGCAGCTTAGAGACAGAGAGAAGGGTTCCTTTTCCCTTCTGAGGAATACTTTTAAATAATAAAGAATCTCAGCCTCAACAGAGAAAGATGTTGCCAGTTTCACAAAAAAAGCAGCTAAAAATGTCAACAGGTTATCTGCCAGCCTGTAGTCAATAGCACCTATTTTTTCAAGTAATGAAACAAAGCTTGAAGTTACAGAAAATTACTTTAGCTAGTGGAAAATGAAATAAAATGATTTGATGAACACAGACTGCATGATCAAGCCCACTGCATGCGCTGGATGACCCTTTTGTAAAGGGACACAGATATCCGTGGCTTGCACACTGACACGGTGCTGGCACTGGGAAATGACGACAGCCAGAGAGGATTTTCAAGAAATCATTGCAATCACAGAAAGTTTCATTGGGATGTCAAAGTGGATCTTCTTTTTGTTTCTTTAACTATGAAGGATTTTGAAATCACAATGTTTGCAAAGTAGTTAGTTCATCAGAGGGTTAGAAAAATCAGAGTGGCAATGAAATAACTGCATAACAGCCCAAGCATGGAAAATATCCCCCTTCTGTGGCAATGTGGAAATTAGCTGGGGAATATCAGGAATTGTTTTGCCAGACCTTCCAGTCATTTGATGAGTATGAGAGATTTGCTTAGTAATTGTGGCTTTTCTCTGATATCAGCTGTAACTCATAAAAGTATGGGGTTCAGCTTTCATACAGATATTTTCATTCTCTTTCAATCTGTTTCTTTTCAATTCTGTCTCTTATTTGTTTACTAAAATTATTTCGTTAAGATGTCAATCGGGAGTCAGCTGGAATGTTTTCCGGATGGTGCATTTTTCAGTTCATTCAATTTGGCCATTTAAAATGTTATTTCATTTCAGCTTTAGATCTTAGATCTGCTAAAATTAACATTTGCATTTTCTGTAGCATCATGAAACATCTTTTCTTTTCCTTAATCATTTTATCAGTCAGGCCCAGGAAATTCTTAACAAATGTTAATCTATGTGTTAGCATTTGTCTTCGATAAATGAATTCAGCTGCAACAAAATAGCTTAAATAAACAAATTCTTCTGAGGGATCCAAGGAATCAGTGGTATGTGGTGGTACATCCAGTACAGGCAGCCCACAAGGCAGACAAGAATTGCAATGAGGTGTGTAAACAAGAAGACAGATCCTCCAAAAAGTTAAAATAACTTCTTTGGATTACAGTATTTCCTTTGAACCCATCATTTGAAGGACAGAGGATTGAAACGGGGAAAAGAAAAGATGGAAAAATATGTTTTAGGATTTAGCCATGAGCTAGTCTGGTGAACTGGGAGACTGGGAGGAAAACCCAAGTGGAAGAAGCTGAAAGGAGGAGAAATGGATGATTAATGGAAATCAATGTTCTGAAGTGAAGGAATTACATATGAAAAAAGTTTTCTATACAACTCCCTCCATCACAAGTTAACACCCACAGATCACACTGCCCCACCCCCAACTCTTTGGGAAGTTAAAACCAAATAAATTTATTATAAAAGTTATGGGAAAAAGTAAGAGGAAACAGCCTCAAGCACTGCACAGTCACTGCTCAGAGTGGAGTCCTGCTGGTCCTTCCATTCCCTCTGCATTCCTCTGGGTTCACTTTGAGAGCAAACACTTTAGTTCTGCTCCAAATAGATGTGCTGAGCAATGGTGAAATGGGAAGAGGAGACAAGTGCAGGCAGCAGCTGCACAGCTCAAACCCCACAGGCTGGGTGTGGCAGCACCCAACACTCACTGCCCTCAAGCAGGAAATAAAGAAGAAAGGTCTTTACTTTAAGGAAACAGATGTAGTTTTATGTCCATGAACAAGGTGCTGGTTAAAACCCTGTTGAGTGGTTTGCAGCTCTAACACCCTGAACACTTATGAAAAGATCACATAAATTAATGGAACACTTTTTATTCATTTCCCTGGATTCCTGATTCAGTTTTAAGCTCTGTTATCCCTTGGGATATCTTGTACACTGTCCCAAGCAAGCAGTTTTTAGGTGATCCTGGGTGTGCTTGGGATATTCTTAAAATTGACATAACTTTTTTAACATTCTTTAACACTTTTAACAGGCACTTGTGCCTGCCATTGACTATTTCTATTTATTTTTAATATTTTAATATTTTAATATTTCTATTTAATATTTTAATATTTCTATTAAATAGATAATTAAATATTGGGTTTATTTCTAATAAACCCAAAATACTTTTTTGAGTGTCTCTAGTGCAGAATTTGCCACTGGCCACAATAATTTGCTTACAGAGAAAATGGATGAGATTGTAGACCTAACTGATACACAAACCAAAGCTCAGAAATCTTGAAAAATGGTATAATACTTCCAAAATAAGAGTGATGAAGGTGCACAGGTGTATTTTAAGATAACTCCAAGGAGTTTGGTTTCCTGATCATAATGCATGATAGAGACATCTCTCATATTTTATCCAGATTAAAAAGATTTCTTAATGTGCTCTAGTAAGGCACCTTACCCATGCCACACTAACACAGCAAGGGAGGTGATGAAAGTTTTACTCAGTTACATAATTCCAAAGGTTTGGGGTTCCTTTGGGGTCTTTCCTTCTGAGGATGACTTCTGAAAGTGTTCAGTTCCCAAATTAAAAGAAATGCGTGGAAGTACTTTACATCTCTGTGAGTATGACAAACGGGGCATGAGCTGCACTGATGCTGTGTGACTCTGGGCATTTAGCAAATGTTCCCCACCTGGAATGCTGCATCCTGCTCTGGGGCCCCAAGTGAAGAAGGACATGGACCTGTTGGAGTGAGTTCAGAGGAGGCCATGGGGATGCTCAGAGGGCTCGACCACCTCTGTTGTGGGGGTATTCAGCCTCAAGAAGAGATGCTCTGGGGGGACCTAAGAGCACCTTCCAGTGCCTAAAAGGGCCTATAAGGAAGGTGGAGAGAGATTTTTGGCAAGGGCACAGGGTGATAGGACAAGAGGGAAGGGCTTTAAACTGACAGAGAGCAGGTTTAGATTAGATATTAGGAAGAAGTTCTTTACTCTGAGGCTGATGAGGCACTTGTACAGGCTGCCCAGAGAAGGTGTGGATCCCCCAGCCCTGGGACTGTGCATGACCAAGTTGAACGGGGTTTTGAGCAACCTGGTCTAGTGGAAGGTGTCCTTGCCCATGGCAGGGGGCTTGAAACTAGGTGAACTTTAAGGTCTCTTCTAACTCAAGCCATTACAGGATTTGCAAAAAGTTGCTGTCAAGAATAATGGAAAAATCTGTTTCTCATCTCCATGATGAATTCTGGCATGTAAAGTTCATATTAAACATCAGGAGAAAGTGTGCAGTAGTAAAGTTAATAAAACTCTGGGATTGGTTGCTCAGCTGTAGTACATGCAACATAGTGCATATGTCTGGGTAAATGTGGGAATGGCATAAATATGGAGGTTTATGCCTTTGGCAGGGGACAGACTAGGTGAAATTTGCAGGCTGATATTTCACCTTGATTTTCTATGATTTTCACCTGAATTTCATAATAAGAAAAAAAAATCATTAGGAAACAGGCTGCTGATGCACTGGAGGCACATGTTAAAGATTTTTCCGACCTGCTAATATCAATTCGCCATCTTTTGATTTACCGTAAGGTTATAAATCCACTGGGGCATGGTCTGCCTTTTTTTCGGTTTTCTTTTTTTTTGTTTGTTTTTCTGTGAGTATACTATCTAGTGCAGTAGATTACATTACATTAATTTCAGTTATTAAAACACATACATTACTTTATTGATCATCACCATCATTGCAGCTGTGATGCACACTGAGCCAGTGTTTGGTGGGAAATGAACACTCAATGACCATTGCCCTCTCCTGAGGTTGGTGTAGCCACAGGCTACAGCAGGGTTTAGAAACAGTCATCAGAGAGTGCAAACCTGAACTGCAAGAGAAAATTATACTGGGGGCATTCCTTGGAAAATCACTTTTATAATTTATTATAAACCTTGATGAAAGTACACAAAATGCTGGCTCATAGTCATTACTACCGGTAATGTTTGCCCATGGGACTGATACCAGGTAGCGAAGGCAGGTGAAAAATCTTTAAATACCAAGCCATGAGATTGGAATTGTAAAAGGAAAAGGAAGATCAAAGCAGCATTTACAGTAACAAGTGCCATATGCACCATGCCTGAAACCAGACCAGTATCATTTAAATTGATTAGAAAATTCTATCTCCATGCAGGATCTGAGAAAAGTTATTATCTGAAAGACATCCTCTGTTTTGCAGTAATATCTTCATTTAAATAAATCTGTCTGATTCTAGGATGAGCATCACAGAATTCCAGCTCTTTGTGACATCAGTCTTTGTAGTTGGGTAATGCATAAAGAATAATGATACTAAATACAAGAAATTTAAACCAGAGAAAGCAGAGAAAAATACTTCATTTTAACAGAAATACTCAGGTTTCAATTTTTTTTTTTTTTTTTTTTTTTTTTTTTTTTTTTTTTTTTAATTTTTTTATTGTTTTTTNNTTTTTTTGTTATCCAAGTGTTTTAAAGCTTCTTCTGATCAAACAAGAAAGATTTGTCACATATTAGGGAGAACCCCAGGATCATGGGACTTATCTGGAAGTCCCAGATTCAAGCCTCTAATATGAATTCCTTCTGTAACTTTATGTTTCTAACAGAAAGTAGTATTAGTGAACATTTTTAACACTGAAAGCTTGAATCAAAATTATTAAACATGAAGCAAATAACCCATTGTGTTCAATCTTCACATGTGTTTCATCCAGAGGAACAGAATTGAAGTAATTTCTTTCATACTGGAATATGGCCTAAAATATGGTTTTAAAGGCATGTTCTCCTTTTCATGACTTCCTAAGTATCTTACCTCAGGTAAGAGGTAAGCCTGAATCAGCCTGAATTTACTCTTGTAATTATTCTACACTGGGCAATACCACTGGTTTGTAGTCATGATACAGAGTGTTAAATTAGGATCCAAACTGGGTATCCTTTGTATTAACAGGTGTATAACAACATGAATGATTAGGGGCATTCACTTCTCTTAAGACATCTATGACACAGACATTTATGTCTGTGTCATCCTAAAATCCTTTTTCTGCCAAATGGAAGGAAATTTATCTGACCGAGTATAGGTGTCTATTTTAGCATAACTGATATCTGAAGAACAAACTCTGCCCATTGACTGAAAGAAGATCCTAGGACTGCTTGAAAGGCCACAGATATCGTCACTTCATCAGCTGAAGCCACCTTTTACAGGCCATGTCTGAGACTAAGCTCTTCTCTGGGCACATGGAAATACACAGGATAAAAACCCTCAGGAGTCCACAGCTTGGAGCCCTGATCCAGCTGACCCCTGTAGACACAGTCTGATAGATAAATCAAAAAGTTAAAACAAACCATGAGAAAAAGAGTTTTATTATCCTTCACTGCTAGAAGTTAACATGCTGATGTTCTGGGTTGGTCATGTTCCTCTTAGCATGGGATCTCACATTACAGCTCACTCTGTGACCCTGGCTAGTCAGAGCATTGCACACCCATGGCCATCCCATGGCCTCTGCAGAGCAGCTTTTAAGCCAGAATGAGAGTCCCCACCTTGTATCAGTCTGACTCCCTAACTAAGGAATTTGCCAGCATTCACACTCTAAGAAACATTTTCTTACTGTTTCATTCTTGATTAAACTGCCTTGGACATACATTAATATGTACTTTGGAAAAGGTTTAGTTTTGAGGGATTACATTTTCCAAATCCCTCTTCTGTAAATCAGCAACTTCCCCTTCCAGAAAAGTAAACACACAGTTTAGAAATCACAGCATTTGAGGGATATTTATAATTCCAGTTTAGCATTTTAGCACTCTCAGTAAGAACTGTTAGTATGACCACAGACTTCAGGGGAGTTCCAACAATCTGGTCACATGCTGCAGGGCCCTGCACTACTCAGTGCAGTCTAAATTCCATAGGTCCTTAGCTCATTATGGTATTGCAGTAATTCTGCAGAATAGTGCATTAAAGTGGTAAAATTAGGGAATAACCACTCTAATGTCAATGATCAAGGCAATTCAGATTGCAGCAGCAAATATAGAATCTGAATGTATACAGGAATCTCATATCCAACAGGACAGCATTCAATAAGTTTCACAGTTTCCCTTCAGCCACAGCCCTCCATGTGATGGCAGCTAAGAGGACAGTTTTTACTGACACAAGACAGTGCCCAGGAGGGGTTCTGAAAAGTTACTGTCCTTTGCTACCAGAGGGAAACTGCTGGGGAGCAAGAGACAGCAGTCCCTCAGTACTGGAGCTCGAGTCCTGTCTATCATCAAAAATGCTGATTTCCAAAGCCTTTCATGACCCTCCTTCTAGTGGTATTGCAAGGTTGGCAAGGTCTGACCATGATCCAAAACCTTGCTTTGATCCTTGAAATGCTAATTTTCATTTGAAGACAACAGTTTGAAAGTTCATGCTGTTGCTAATGATGGCTTTGTTGTAATCAACAGAGCTGAATTGACTCAAAATGCCAGTTTATCCACACAGTTCTGAAGAGTTTGAAAGTTTTTCTGTTTATTTCAGCTATATCTGCTGGTCTAATAAAAGATAATATTTTTCTCTAAAAGTTTGTATCCATAGACCCTAATTATGCCAGATTAAATCTTTGTCTTTAGAGACATTCAAAAGTTAGCTGGACAAGGTGATCCACCTTGTGGTGGCCTGCTCAGAATATGGCCTTACTCTGAGCAGGAGGTTGAACTACTTAGTATTCAGAAATTCCTTCCAACCTATATTAATCTGTGAGTTTGTAAGGCTTAAACCTGGTAGGTTTCAAATCTGTCCTTTTTATGTCTTTGTATTGAAGCATCTGGACAAAGATTTTGGTTCTGGTAGTAGCTTGATCAGTTAAAAAAAGGCAGATTCTCAGCAAGCTGGGAGAAAATATGAAGCAACATGAGCTGAATTGCCAAGCATACTGCAAGGTTCCTTTTAACTGCCTTGGGCTTCCTAAATGGGAGATGAATTTCCAACTGAAGACTGCTTTGTGCAGGTCTGACAGTTTTGCTCTCAATGAAAAGAGTTCAATAGAGAAATTCAGGGCCATAGAAGCAATCAGTCTAAAGAATATATCTTAAATGCATATCTACAGTGGGATACGCAGGAGCATGGCTTGCAGAGGTGTGTCTGTCCTGTGTGAAAATGCCTCTCTCTCACATAAGAACAGATTTGGGTATGGAAGGCAGGGCTGTAACGTGCCATGCCTGTATTTATGTGCCTGTACATTTGGGGGTGGTGGTTGGACAGAGGGAAAGAACTTTATCAGAGGAATGAGCCTAGCTTTGTTTTTAGAGGGGATCACATACACTGTCCTCACCTGCAACACATATTTGAATTTTCACAACAGAAAATAAAACAGCTTAAGCTACATTTGAAGGAAATTTGTAGTCAATTGCAAATGAGAGCTTTCTAAACTGCTAATAAATCTTTTACACCCGTGGAGTTGAAAGGGAGCTTTCATTTACTGCGAGTATTTTTCAGTGTAGTACTGTGTGTTTTTGATATCTATATCATATTTAGCATTCACTTTAATGGATCAAATATTTCCTTAATTGAAAAACAACTCCAGTGCAGTTGAGATTTTTACTTGAACTAATGTTTTACTTCATCTAAAATTAATAATGACTAGTGAGAGCTTATGCATATAGTAAAGTGTAATTAAAAATAATGCTGTGATTTGGGTTATTCTCTATGGCCCCAATCCTGCAAATACACATGAGACTATCTACAGGAAAGACAGGTTTTATGATAAGTTCTACAGAAATATTCAAGGATATAAAAAGGCTGGGATGAAGAAGTAATTTTAAAATTAAGATATATACAGATCTGTTCCTGTGCTCAGGCTGTTCAATAACATTCATAGTGCTCTTACTGAACATCTCTCTCTGCTCAGCATCAGGAAGAGTCAGTGTTCTTAGTTCATAGAAGGAAAACCAAACCTTATGACTCCAGCAAGGATAGGAGTTGAGAAGGGGGAATCAATTGATCAATTTTTGTAAAACCAACATTAATTGATACTTGTGGCTTCGATTTAAATTAAAATAACAAGATGAAATTCAATCCTCTGTTGCCAACACAGGAGCTTGGGAAGCCAAGATTCCAGCGAGCTCACACTCCAGCTGCCTTATAGGAATAAAAAATAGTAAGAAATCTAACATTAGATCTTGGCTCACATCTTCTTGTAGCACAAATCAATTTGGCCTGGAGTTTATTGGATGAAATATGTTTCCTGACACTGTGTAGGTGATGGAAGTTACAAAAAAAATTATTTTGTTCATTTGAATTCATTAATATTATGTAAAATACTCGCTAGTGGTTCTGTCTATGAAGTTTATTGCTCTAGCACACCGATGATATTAATATCTTGGCGATTATTGCAATTAAAATGTATTCATTCAAGAACAGTCAAGCAATGAACATTTATTGGTTGAATAACTAAATAAAATTAAAATATGTAATTTCACTTATTTACTTTTTTTCCATACAGCTGTTCAAAAAAAGCGTGAAGCAACAGATTTCTATTGAGAAGCAACTGATTTAATTCTATAAGCAGAATACATGAATTTTACCAAGTACAATCTTTTAAGACAGAAACATGTAACAGAGTTTTACCAATCTAGGTATCTGCTGCATGAGATAATTTGTCTACAGTAGCATAGAAATCTCCCTCCAAAAGCTGTCATGCTTTTGAGTAAGTCTCCATTATATTTTAACTAAAAAATCCACACAACAAAGACCTAGAAGAGAAAAAAAACCAGTCACTTTAGGTTTTGGACAGTAACTGACATATCTGAAAAAGATATCTCACAGCTAAAAAAGCAATTTTTAAATTTATCTTCTATTTCTCATTTTCAGTAGGTTTACATCTCCATCCTTAAAAAAATGAGCTTTGCCTCCAGTGTGTGTAGATAATAATGATTAGATTCCCCTTCCAAAGGACATATTTACCTTCATGGGGGTCCTAAGAAAATAAAGGAAGCTCTTGCTAGCCTGTGGCATTAGGTATTCCAGGAGCCTTTTGTGCAGTTTGCTTTGTTCCTAACAGCTCCCGTGGAGTCAATTTAAACACTGAGCCTGTTCAGACTATGAAGCATATGGGTGATTTATATTAATGCTAATGTGAGACATTCCTGCATCAGGGAACAGATCTTCATGTTTTTAACTTTCCATTCGCTTTCACTCTCCAGGAAGAGTTTGAAAGGATTCTGCCTGTGTGGGAAAAATTAACACTAACTGAAGATGTATTTTGTTCTTTCGAATTGTTTTTCTAATACTTTTTTCTTCCTCATGGGGCAGTTGTGTTCAATCTGTCCACTTTTTTTTCCCCCTCTTTTACCATGATTAGTTGTAACTGAGTTAGGCTTAATCCTAATTAGTAGAAGTCGTAGCCTAACCCAGACTGTTTCACCAATTCCTTTAGTAAGTGAGTAAATGGGGAAAAAAAATTATGGAGTCTTCCTGAATTGATTTCTTGTGGGAAAGCCAAAAACGAGGACCCAGGACCAGAGAGCAAAGCTGTACAAGCTGGAGGAGAGCTCCCCTACCTCCCATCTGGTACCAAAGTTAGGTCATGCCTTGGTGGCCAGCTGGGCAAACAGACTGGCTGCCCAAAGGCTCAGCTTCATGAGAAGCAGGGTTGGAGCGCTCTAGATGTGTGCTCAGGCTGGGTTCAGCCCTCTCTGTCCTGTCCCCTGTAAAACAGATTTAATTTAAACATTTCTGAGGATCACGAACATACCCTGCAAAAGGCAGATCTAGTGTCTTTATTTAATGCATCTTCTTTTTGTCTCATCTGATCCTTCTAACCTGAGCTTCCACCCAACACTTATTATTATGTCTCAGACTGCTGTACTGAAGGACACTCTATTAGGAGATTTTTGTTCTTGTGTCAGTACTTACAAACCTACATGAAGTCATCCCCTTAATCTTCTCTGCATAAATCTAAGCCAGCAGAGCTCTTTGACTATATCAGTATAAAGAACAATTTTCTATCTTTTCATCCTTCCCCTGTTCCTTCTCCATACTGTCTGCCCTTTAACAAAATCCTTCTTGAAAGAAATTGTTTTCACATCCGTAGTGTCTGACTAGTGCAATTCTCCTTGTAAAATTCTCCTTTAGTTTTAACACTTCAGGTCTTTTCCAGTGAGAGGAAATGCTTGGAAACACCAGAGAACAGTCATAGCATGAACCCCTCTTCATGTCTCTGTCTGCTGTGACCTTCATGGCATCTTCAGCCGTGGTGAACACTGCCTGTGTTCTACTTCCTTGGGTTTTAATGCCAGACTTGCTGCAGGGGATCATCTTCACAGCTTATGACACTCACAGTTTCATCTCACCTGTCAATCTTTTCTGGAAGTTTTTAAGAAAAATGCTAAATAGTATCATGCTCGTTGGCCAGTTGTATTTAGATATCCACACACTTAGTTTTCAATTAAGGTTTAAAAGCACACAATTAATGTGCATTTTTTTACTTTGTAATACTTAAATTTCTATTGAATACTTAAATTTCTATTGAAATACTTAAATTTCTATTGAAAATGTGCTCGGAAGTTGTAGAAGGGTCTGTGCTTCTATCAGCTCTATTACTTTTTCAACCAAATTTATTACTTCATGGAGAGAATATATCAAGTTAACTAGCACAACCTATTTTCAATGTATCCTAGGCAATAAGAAATAATTTTACTATTCCTCTTTGCTTTGGCCATTCTTTAGAGCTGAAAGGCCCAGTAGACCCATCACATTCTCTACTTTGCTTTTTTTGTATTTTCTTATAGCCCTGGCTTGCTTTCAATTTTCTGAAACAAGCTTACGGTTTAACATTTTTTTGAAAATTAGTGCTAAGGATACAGAGAGCTGCTCAAACAACATTTTAAACTGTCTGATGCAAGCCATCCAGACCTACTGATATAAAAAGATACAATTTCAAAAGTGTCTTTTTAATATTTCTTTGACTCACTGTCAGAAGAGAAAATACACCATTGTCATCACTACATGTGTTGCCATTACAGCCTATATTGCTCTACAAAGTCCAAAAGAGAAACATGTCTTCTCTATACTGTAGACAATTCTATAGACATCATTTACTATTTAAAAAACCTCACTTCTTTACATATTCCTTTGTTCCAAATTTACTTGCACAATATTACTTTTATCCAAAACTTTCCTGACCCTGTAGTTTTCCTTGTGCCTTTACCAGTTATTACAGTTTTATGTCCTAATTTATATTCCTCAATATTTCTTTTTTTTTTTTTATTTCTTTCTTTCTTTGCAAAGCTTGTGAAACAATTTTTAATATTATTATTATTGCCATTATCTCATTTTAGCACTCAGGTCTGAATTTTTAGCGGGAGTGATTTCATTTCCAGCCACAGGGTTCTAACTGTTTTAACTTTACTTTTATTCATGCCTTTCCATTTGGGTTTTTTACCTCCAATTGATGTGATCAAAGTTCTCCTCACGTTTTTGACCCTGTGAAACTGCTCATGTAAAGCAGAGAGCTCACAGATGCAAAGCAGATGTGCTCAAATCATGAGCACTTGAAGCTGTAGCTACATAAAGCTATGCAGCATCACACAGAGCTCACTCTGAACAGGCTAGTAGTAAAAGTCTGATTGCATGATGATTTGGAGCAGTATTCCCCATGTTCACATTTTAACATCAAATTTTTATTTTTTTTTG
>VXAX01004329.1:928941-973708 GCA_013399835.1 Leptocoma aspasia
TATATATATATTTACCTTCCATGTGCTAACTGGTGAAATTTAGTAGTGTATCAAATTGTACCCAATTTGCCTTCTTCAGACAGACTGCTCTTCCTTACTCTCCCTTTCAGCTTTTACTATGGCTTTGAAATTAATTTTACGAGTTATTGAGTGCCCTTTATCATAACCAATGAAGTGGAATCTGTTCCTTTGGGATATGGATATCCCCCATATCCCAAAGGAACAGCACTTCATCCTAGTTCTACTTGCTGTGCTTAAATATGGCCAGGAACCTGAAACTACTTTATTCCTTTTCCGGTTCCTCTGAGATTTTAATTTTATTTTTTGTCCAGTATACTTAATTATTTTAATACAGTGTTTATCAAGCTGATTGACTCATAAATTTGGAATGAATCTTTCAAATGTGTCCAGAAAACATGGAATGTCTGGGATACTCTGCAGCTGTGAAATATTCAAAAATCTTTATCTTATATATTCTTGAGGGTAAATCTTTTGCTCAGGACAGTGCCTTGGGTAAATAGCTAGATTTTCAAAAGACATCACAGTTTGTTAGCTTTAATTCATACTACAGCACAGACAGTTCAGTCCCCTCTGGGCTTTGCAAACATTCCTGTGAGTGCCTCCTGAACTCTCCTCTCATCCGTGCATGAGGTAACGCTGTGCGCTGCCTTCCCTCTGTCACTGACCCTTTGTTCTTCCAAGCACAGCAGGTACAATGACTCCTCTAATGGGGAATATTTCTCCTAAAACATCAATAAAAGTGATTGGGTATCTTGGGTTTACTCTTCACATTGGGTAAGAGTAGGACTGATCACAAACAGGGTTTTTGTGTTTCAGTTGAACAGCTGGGAGACAAACGCGGCTGTGTAAAACACGTCTGTTTTCTGCAGCTGACTCTATCTGAAATCCTTCGACTCTATATCAACTAATCAAATATTCATTTGGCCAGCAAGAGAGGGAGTAAGCACAAGGGTGACACAGCACGACTGCCGTGGCACTTTCTCACTTCCTGTCTCCTATCACAGTCAAGTAACTCCTTGGTGCAAAATAAAGTAGCCAAAAATTGCAGTGCAGATTGCTTTGCTTCTCAAGGAATGCCACAGCCTCCTCAGGAGAATCATAGGCTTTACTGATACTTTAACCTAAGCCTGATTTGAGAAGAATTCCCTCAGTCTCTCTGGTTCAGTGGGGCCCCTTCCCAAAACAATTTTTAGCTTAGTGATAAGGAGGCTCATATAGAAAACACAGATTTGTTTGCCTTCAGGCAGAAGACAGTATGGGACTACAGACTCTCCAATCACAGAAAATTGCCGTGGTTGACAGCAAGTGATTAGCAACATATAGAGCCTTATTCAAAGTTTGTGTCTGTCTCTGAAGAGACCTTAACTCTTGTCAGGATTCTGAAGCAGCATATGTGGAAATGCATGTCCTTCCTGTGTGCTAGGAGAGCTCAGATGGAAGGTCCATCACAGCTGCCATCCATGCTGAGACAGGTTAAGGCACGTGAGAAATGCTGGTGCTGAAAACAGCTCTCAGTGCACTGAGAGGCCAGGCAGAAACTGAGTTTGGGTTCTGATCATTCAGATTTTGACATTAAGCATGTAAAGCAGCACCAACTGTAGCTTATTGCCTAACTCTTTCAGGGATCCACCCTGGTCCCATGTTTGTTGTAGGTCATGAGAAAACTCTTTGAGAAAATGCAATTAATTTAAATTTAATTATATCTGCAGGTTGATTTCATGTGAGAATTCTGACCTTTCAGTTCTATATTACAGCAATGTAAATATTATTCTATTAATAATTTATAATCTATTTAACTATTTCAGTGTTAGTGAATTGCACTTCTTCACTGTAGACTGAATATTTCCAAACTGACATTTTATGACAATTTATGAATTCCAATTTATGAAATTACATGTCTGTGTAAGCAAGCTCACATAAGAAGAAAGGAAAGAAAGACAAGGATATTTCAGAAGTGTGGTTATCATGTAATTAAAGTGTCTTTTTTGTGTATGTTCATTCAGATTTAGATACATTGACAATTGCCATAATTTAGCTGTACAAAACACTTTTTGCCTATAATACATCTACAATTTTTACAATTATTACATTTCGCAAACAAATCATTCTGTCAAATTATTCTGTCTATTCTTATGTCCCACTTTAATTTTTCTCTCCATGTTGCCTGATGCCCTGTCTTAGGACCACCTAAGGGATTTTAAGAAGGTAATTTAGTGATCCTAGTTGTTCCTAGTATTTTTACTACCATAATCCAACATACTGGAAAAGTATTTAAAGTTCATGACAGTGGTTGAAAGCAGAGGGTGCTGGTGATATCAATGGATGTGCCCCACATCACTCAGAGGATGTGCACACACACCTTTGTCAGACCACAAAATTCTCCCTGGGTCAGAGGCAAAACACTTGCCTTGCTATTCTCCTTGGGATGATTTTCCTGCCCAATTTCAAATGCAAAACAATACACCATGAAAACACAGGGAATCATTTAAACTTGTTTTGACCTATCTATTAAAAACACCAGAATCTCAATAAAGCAAGGCTTGTATTCATAAAAAAAGGAAATATTCTTTTGCCTGTTACCTTTGAATCTGTGTCAAAAATAATTTACAAGCAGTATTTTCTCAGTCTGTCAGTAAAAACCTCATTTGTTATTCTCTTTTTGTTAAGAACAATTTTATTAAGTTGAGATCTGTCTCCTATGGGAAATGAGTGAAATTATCTTCAAGCCCCTATCCACATTCTCTGCAAGATCCAACAATAAATTCTTGTGGTTACATAATTTCATCTGTTACACTGTGTCCTGAGGTACCAGGTTTGTTGTCACAATGCCTGGCTTTGCCCTTCAATATAGATGTATTTTTTATTAAATAGTCATGATGTTTACCTCTGGAAAAGATCTCATTAATTCAAGAACAGAAAAATCAAGCCAAGTAGAAATAACACTTCGGTTTTGACTACCCAGAGTATTAGGAAAGAACAGAATAAAATCAATCTCTAGCAGCAAGATTGGCTTTTGAAGGAAGGAGAAGGAAATGTGGTTCTGAAACTATTAAATGAGGTAAATGCATAGTTTGGAAGAAATGAGTGTTATGTGTTTATTTTAATATTTCACTTTGGGGGGCTACAGCTTAAAGGGAATATATTGTTTATGGCAAAACTAGACTGACCAAGCTAGAAACCTAAATTCTCTATTTAAGTACAAGCGAGGTATGATACAGATAACAGCCAGGCAGAATTTTCATGTCTCTTCATCAGTGATTTTTGGTTCTGAACAAACAGAGCATCCTGCCCTCTGGAATTGGTATGTACCTGGAGGCTGCTCCAGCCTAAGGCAGTGGAATACTGTGCAGCAGACCCCCAATAACTCTTGAACCACAACAATACCAGGAGGGACATGTGTGCATGGAGTTACTGCTTCATTCATGTTTTGGGGATATTATCCTGCTGGAACTGCTGGCAAACACACAGTGATGGGGTTTTTTTTATATTGGCCATCTGGTAGAACCTAAACCTCATCCTACTGAGTCCTGTTTCATGTAAGTACTGCAGTGTCTCTTTCCTGGAGTGATCTGTCCTAGTGGTTAACAAACACACAGCATCTGATTACACAGAGAAACAGGGGAGCTTTACAAAAATGACAGCAGAAATAGGCAAAACAGGCCTATTTTGTAGAGAAACAGGCCTATTTTGTAGGCACTTTGTAGAGATTTTAGCCTTCAGCCAACCAAGAGTAAACATAGGTCTCAATGCAAGAGTAAGGGCAGACAAGAAGTAGGGGTTCCAGCCACATCTTTTAGTCATTTGTCCCCTTGTTAAAACTGACAAAGATGATCAAATTTGAGTTACAGTTGGGTCAATAATATCTGACTGCAGAGTTCAAGACTGGAATGTGTATTGGTGATCCTCAGACTGGACTCAGTCTTTGTTGGTTTGTAAATGCTAATTTAAAAAGGTAAATCTGAAAGATAATTTTTATCTTTCCACCTGGGATAATGATGGCTATTTTTGGCCTTTCCTTCATGCTAAGGCACCTGATATACTGTTATTAAGTTATTAATATTTTACCGATACAGGAATATTGGCTTATATCCAACAGGTTCCTACCTCTTACAAATTATTGCATTGCTGGTGGCAGTAATTGTGGGACTCCATATCATAGTCAGAATAGCTGGCAATACAGACTTAGGAGGAAGTTTATAAAGTCTGGTAGCTGCCTTGCTGTTCCATATCTGTTGACTGACACATAATAACAGGACATCTGTGATATCAGGAAATGGGAAGCTGCAGTTCTAGGCCATTCTATTTTATAATCAACCTTTTATGGTTGCTAATCAAAGTGTATTCAAATCAATTCAAAGTTATTCAACTTTGTTTTTACAAATTTAACTGTTGGTACTTTCTGATATAAATACTGTGATAATGGGACATTATTCTGTGCAAAGACAGCAATAAGCAAATCTAGTGTTTCAAAAATACTGAACTAAAAATAGGCTCCAGTGATAAATAAGATGGACATGTTGACTTGTGTTTTGGGAGGTTTGTTTGTTGTAAATGGTGCAAACAAATCAAGGGTAATTTGCAGTCACTGTGCTTTGCAAATCGAGAATTGGTAGTGAAATAGCTGTTGATATTAGCAATGACTACAGTGTATAATGTTACATAAGGATGGACTATAATCATAAATGCATCTACAGAGATGATCCTCCTCAGGAACTTCCAGTCATCTAGAAGATAAAGGTATCTGGCAAGTGGATATTTCAGCTACAGGGCCATTATTGTCTGTGGGCTTTGCAGGAGGACTCCTCACTACAGGGTAGAGTACCCCCACTCAGAGGGAAAGCTCCCTGGAACAGCATGGAAAGAAGTTGTATTCCCTCTTCCCAAGCACCCTTCCATGCTATTAATTGCCTCTGTGTGGTAAGAAGGAGATCATGGTAGGAGAAACAGGCAAAGTCAGATTTGTCAGCTAAAGAGACAGAAGGAGTCAAATCAGTAGCAGATTAAATTGTGCCCAAGAAATTGGGCAAGACTATGGAAGAATTCCTGTCTAGTCTTATGTTCCTGTACAGTATTCCATGTATTTGTGGAGATAGGACCACATCTATTCACCTTTCTAATGGAGTGATTTAAATAGAGTAGAGGTATAAATTCTCCCTTTATATTTTGTTATTTCCTTCATGGGCCATAGTTTTCCTTTGCTCCAGTGTAGAGCTGATCCATTAGGCAGCATTAGGGAGAGGGATTCATAACACACATCCATGGATTTAGATACTTTCAGGTTAATTCCTCAGTCTGGGTGTTGAGGTTTTACTCCCTGCTATATCCAGACTGTCAGTTGTCACAAAGGCTTCCACTTGAAGTTCTGAAAAATTTCTAATGAACCTTGAAATCAGATATGTGAAGTTAGTAAAACATAGCAGAGACCACAGCAGGTTCTAGTAGAGGACAGAAGCGCTCTCGAGCTTGGAACAAACTCAGGAGCTGAGCCGAGACCATGATTTTTAACAAGAGTGCTGGGAATATCACTGCAACATCAGGCAGAAGTCAAAATGCCTCAGCATAGGTCAGCATTGGTTCCTGGCACTGTCATATGGTGGAGGCATTTCAGAGGAGAAGGACCTGGCTGCTACCTGTGACATTTGTTCTGCCTTGGGGGATTAGATGAATTCTGACTCCATGGTACCTTTTTGTATTGCAGCAACTCTAAAACTAAGCTAAGTAAGCCTTGAAATTCTTCCAAAATATATGACAATCCAGCTAATGCCAAGAGCTGTATTTATTAAATGCTGTTGTGTAAATCTGACTTTCTGTACAAAATAACAGTATGATATAGATGTGTAACAGTAAATTATGTATGTCTTCAGATTACAAGGATGTCTTCTCTTGATATACTTTTAGATCAGTAGCAAAGCTGTTGCTTGACATGGGAATTATGTATCCATCTCTTCAGGCAAGGTGCATACATGGAGTCCAGGAGATAAGTGAGCCTATATCAGTTAATTTCTTATAATAAGATTGTTTATATTTCATCTAAGTGTGAGATAATTTACAGCTTTCTGTCCATACACTGATGTGTGAATTATTCAGCATTGTAAAGTACAGCTTGTGCTTTCTCACTACTCATAGCTTTCCTCAGAAATGTTTCCTCAAAGCAGCATGGCTTTATAGGAAAGCAGAGAGAAAGGACTTTCAGAGGCTCCCTGTTGTGAAGGAAGCTCATCTCTACCTGTCACTCCCCACAGACTTTGCTTCTGACAGAGGAAGATGCTCATTTGCCACCATGGCCATCAGCCAGTGATTTATGCTACTTGAGCTCAGACAAAACAGCCAAATCATAGTTCTTTTCCTCTCACTAAATGAAAAAGAAACAAAAGTTCTGAATATAATAAGATTTAGGTGTGCAGGAGGTGTTTGTGTCAACCAGTGTGGTTTAGACCTCTGTGCAGCAAAGGCTGCTGTGCAGCAAAGGTTATGGTGCCCACTTAAGCTGGTGAACAATGACCCTGCAGGACAGCTGATGTCTTCACCACATTGTGTGGTGATGAGGGTATGATGGGATTTATCACTGGCTGAGAACCAAACCCCCTGGGTCTGGGGATGTCTCTGCTCTGAGCACAATATTTCGGGTGTGCCGTGCAACCCTAATTCCACAGCTTTTACCGCCACAGCTACTTAGGGATCCCACAAAATCAGCTATGACTGAGTACTGGTACAGGCTCAGCCCCTATCAAATGCAAAAAAAAAAAAAAAAGTAGTATCTTAGACCACAGTAAAATAGCTTTGTGCTAAGACTCAAGTATTGTTGTTATGTGTCTGAGCACTGAGAATAAAAGTAGTCAGATGGGCTGGATTTATGCATTTATGTTGCTGGGTAGACTCATCCTTCATCTGCATACATATGTAGGAAGGTAAAAGCAGGACCTCCTGCCACAATCTACTTGTAGTGAGGCAGGAAGCTCTTCACATAACCTATTCAATATTCCATTTGCTCAGCCCTGCCACAAACTATTGGATAGAGGAAAACCCAACAGAGTGTCTCAGCTCAGGACAGGCAAAATCTCTGTCCTGCAGTCAGGTCTCTTAGAGGATTTCTGTCTATCTGCTCAGAAAACAACAGTGGAGGTGACATCTGAGCCACCTGTACCTGAAGGTGAGTTGCAGTCAAGCCTTGCTGAAACATTGGCTAAATCTGCCAGAGCTGAGTGGTGAACAGCTCTTTTTCAGTGATGAGACTCACAATAAATCAAATGCTTACCAGGCCCCTGACTTCAACTGCAAGTATAAAAGTGCCATCAATAAAACACCCAATGTGATTTAAAAAAACCCTCTTGTGGTGAGTCAGGCTCCATCCAGTCTTTCAGAAGTCTGTTGCCTTTGTGTTCTGTGTTGCTCAGTTGACTCCTTACCTCATGCTCCAGGCCTGAAAGCATTTTCCACTGCATGATCTGATATGGAGCAATTTCCAAAAATCCCTGCAGGAGAAACAGAGATATCTGATGTCCCCTGCCTGCCCTCAAAAGTAAATTTACATTTTACAAACCACAGAAGCTCATAATCCCTCAGCATCCTTTGTAATGCCAGGTTGTCTCCCCAGCTTGTGTTAATGTGCACTAATGAGGAACAGGCAATAGGTTATTTGGAAGGCAGATAAGCAAAAAGCATGTCCTTCCAGATCTTTTAGAACACGCTATAAAAAAAGCCCAAAATGTTTTGCTTGGCTGCAGTGTTGTGTTTTAAGGCTGCTCCTCCTGTTCTCTCAGGGATTAATGGCTGCACTGGTGGGGTCACAGGATGATTTCTTAGTGGGGTGTGAGGGCAGTAAGGGAAGCATCAGGAACCATCATCACTGGGATGCAGCAGCCTGCTGTTTATAGGTTGCTTCTAGGGTGAAGGAAATGTGTTTGTAGGGGGTTGTGAGCAGGTGTGTTGTGTTGGTGAGGGACACTGGGGTGTTGGGTTGAGCTCAGCTCACTCAGGCACAAACATTACCTCTAAATAGTGTGTTAAGGAAAAAGTCTGTAGGCAGTCCTGGCTAGGGACTGTCTCTATACCTCATTTTGCTGAACCTCTATTCTTTGGCAGAAACCTGTGAGTGAGCTAGACTTTGGGACTTTCCCAGCCTTTGTTCCCTCAACTATGCCCACACTTTACGCTACATGGATTGCAAGGGCTAAAAAAAAGTGAGTAGTCTGGCCACAAATCCTGTATTTAAACAGAGCCCAGCAGTCATTTTTGGGTGAAGGGAGATGGGGGGTAAGATTACAATGTGGGATTTACTGTCCCCAACTTGTTTTATGTGTTTGATCCTTTGCTGTTCATTTATCAAAGGGGAAGACACAGAAGTATCTCTTCTGTGCAGACTGTGTTTGTGCTAATGACACCACGTCCTCTTTCTCTCTCCCTTTAGATAGGTCAGTCTTTGAAATGCAGCCCTGGATGATGGACTAACCTCATCTTTCCTTGGTTGTCTCCTTGCTCCATTTTGCAGCCTATAAACATACAGTTTGTCTTTTGCCCTAAGTCATATATGCTTTCCCCTCCATTTAATTGCTTGATCCTGCATTCATTGAAGCTACTGGAATTGTTCCCACTGGGGACACAGTAACAACCCAGAGATCCCCACACCCAAGCACAAACAAATAGATGTCACAGACTTCCCTGTCACCTTGCTGAGAAAGGCAGGGCAGGGTTCAAAATGTACACTGCTGAACTTGTGTGCCTAAAGTCCACTGAAATCACTTGAAGCAGATAAAATACCATGAACTTTCCCCCAGGAGGGAAAGTGCTAAGATTGATTTGACATAAAAGACTAGCTATCATTATTAATTCATAGTTTGGCAGATTTTAGGCATTTTAAGTGAATGAATAAATTCTGTATTACAGAATGTCCTCTGTGAAATTCGTGATTAAAAAAGAACATTTTAAATTAGGGTTTTTTAAAGCCTCATGAAATTATCTTTGAGAATAATATTAATTTTGCTGCTTTAGAAATTTCATTTCTGTTTTAGGTGCTGTTAGTTATCAAAATTTGCAATGCCAACAGAGTTGGGGAGAACTGATAGTACTGTGAGCCTTAGGGACACTACTGTGCATAGTAGCTGTGGGCAGAGCTATGCAGATGTTGCACCTGTTCTCCACCAAGCTAGGACGTCTTGGCCTTTGTTATTTTACATGTTTATTCTGTCCGTTGAAAGAACAGAAGTGTCTAGGCCCTGGCAAAAATATTAATGTAAAGGCTAAGAGCTTCAAATTCTGCTTAACTGGAGATCATAAATGTAATCTATGAATCAAATTAAGTTTATTTTCAGATTTTTTTTCACAAAACATCCATGTTTTGGAGCATAAGGAAAAAACTGCCTAATCTAGTGTTCTTGGGAAATGCAAAAATGTTGGAGTTCCTGAGCCTGAACTTTCTCCCCTTTATCAAAATGGATTCCATAACCACCCCTGCAGCGCGCTGCCCTAGGAACCACATGCAGCGTGATTAATGCGTTGAATTCCAGGAACATGCTTGCACAGTTTATTGAAAACCACTGCTCTGGCAAGCACCTCTTACAGCATTGCATAAACAGGCTCTCCACAGCCACCCAGGGCACTGGGTTTGGCTAGTGACTCGGTCACAGCAGGAGGGTTAGAAAAGCAGGGATCTTTCCACATAGCAGGAGCTGGGTGACTAGCTGGGGACTACTTCTGAATTTATTACAAATCCCAATAATCAAGGGGGCTCAGAAGCATCCCCAAACAGTGAGTGCAGGCTACTGCTGCTGTGTGGTAATTCACAAGTGCAATATCCCTGCCCAGAACAAAAGTGTCTGAAACCACTGAGCAGCTGCCAGTTTCAGCCTCAAATCTAGACCTTGTAGCTTTAATTTGAGACCAGCAAGGAGTGTCTAACAAGGCTACAGAAGCTGCCCTTTTATTCTTATGTTCCTCTAGGCAGAAGAGTTTGTGAATGCCTGCACATCTCACTTTGAGCATGGCTATGTAGATAGCTCCTTGAAGTGCTGCCTCTCACCAAAGAATAAAACTACTGGACATGAATGACAAAAATATATCAAAATGTGAATTTATTCTGGGCACTGGTTGTATTTCAATTGGAAAGGAAAGAAGGACCATGTTCCTAAATAATTTGTGTGTGGGATCCTGCTCACAGTAGGCACCCATTCATTTGCTTGAGACTGAAACTTTGAGAGTCCAGCAGCTGTAAAGGGGGGTTTAAACATTTACTCACATACAGACATCTCAATTTCACCTGGAGCAGTCTAAATAGACTATCTGGAATCTACATCTGAAGCTGTGTCTCACTCAGGCTACTGGCTAACCTTGTGAAGAGAGTCTTCAGAGTTTCAATTTCTTGGCATTAGAAAAATGGATGTTTCTTAGTATTTTTGGAGGTAAAACCATTTGTTAACGTGCTGTCTGTGCCTCATCTAGAAAATTACAATAATACAACAATTAAATGAAAAGACAGGCTTTGAGTAACAACATCTTTATTATTCATCCAAATTTTTTCAAACTGAACTGAACATTTAAAAGTAGTCTACTGTATATGTATTATCCTTTAATAAAGATAAATTAAAATAATATATCTTATAATAATCTTATACTCTTATAACAAAGAGAGATTAAAACTAGTTAAGAAAACAAGGATGTATGCTTTGCAATGAATTTACAGTTTAAAAAATTCTTTTGATTTTATACAGAGGCATAATGGGTACTCTCTAATGTGTTTTGCAAGAGTAAAAATAGAATCCATCAAAAAAAGAGAAAAAAGCAAAAAACAGGTGGAAAAAAGCAAAAAAAAAAAGGAACATACTTCTTTTTATTGCACGCATTTGAAAATGAGATTAATGTTGATACCCAGGATTATGCAAATTCCAATTTTCTTCCAGAGCAATACACTGTATTTATTGATTTATGGTCAAATAAATAGATGTCCTAATGCAGCAGTCTTAATCTCTATTTTCTTCATGTAGTGAGATTTCTGCTTACTCTTTTTGACTTTTCTGAAGTTTCTTTTCATGGGCATCTTCCCATGGCTGTATAGAAATAATTTACTGATTTTATGTGTTAATTTAACATTGAAATTACCCATGATTTCCTTTGGTTCCTGAATGAGCTGAGTCCTCATCCTTTTGTCTTCAGAATGACCACTTTGGTACATACTGTGCCATGACAAGTACAAATGTCCAGTGTCAACATTTTCTTTCACTCAGCTTGCTTTAATAGTTTCCATAGAGGTTAAGTTCAACAAAAACATGTAATTACAAATATTATGCAATAGACTACATAAAACTAATGCAGTAAAGGCTTTTAGGTCTAGTAAGTAGTGTTAAAATTACAGTCGTTTATTTTAGATTATATAATAAGAATTTTCTTTCTTTTAATAAGAAATTTCAACCCTGCAGCAGGGTTATTTACTTGCTGACTGCTTCTCCTATCAGGTTGCTCTTTTCTCTTCCTTCTCAGCCAATTTTTCTGGAAATTGCATCCAGAGACACCTTTTTTGGGTCCATTTCCATTAAGAGTTTTACACTGTGGTGATGAAGCGTCCCTGACCATACCAGGAGCACCTGCACAATAAAGATGGTAACTGGAGCATCCTCTTTCCAACCAAGATGGAAAAAAAGGATAAGCAGCTATTCTCCATAGCCTTGGAAAATCATTTATCTGAACAGTAAATGAGTGGAATGATACCACTGTTACTGAACTTAAGTGCTGCTAAACCCTCCCTATATCTTTTGCACCCTTCCCCTTTTGCAACTCTTTGTGTAAATAATTCTAAAGCTGATTCTAATCCAATTTTCCTACATATGCCTCATCGATGTGGTAAGTAACAGAGTGAACCTTGTCAGGAAACTCTGTTAAAGGTGCACTCTACACAAATTGATATTAAAACTTGATTTTTGCCAGTAACTTTGATGGTGGTTGTTCAAGCATCTGAAACCAGTCATTCACAGCATAGATCAGATCTACTCCAGCAAAAGATTTTGACAATCTTTGGGTTTGTATATATTTTTAAATTACTTGTTGAATTATGTGTTCACTTTCCCTTTGGAATGAAAGGAACGTTTAGAATCTACGGTTTACAATTATGTGCAGACTTAAATAATATTGCAATAATTTTCCCTTTCCATTCATTTTGTAATGATGCCTTTTGCCTGACCATCTCTGATTGAAAGCTAGTTTGCTACAAACTTTATATATTTAGCAGAATCAGAAACATTAATTTCTTGTGGCTGGTCTGATTCAAAGTTAGGAGACTTCCCATAAAGGATCTAATTTCTTGTAGCTGAAGGAAAGCTGCCAGTAAGTGGGTGTGTTGTTTGGGTTACCTTAGTCTATAAATTTAGATTTTTATTTTTTTAAAATTCAAAATTAAGTCTGAAGATTTACTATTCAATTAGTGACTGCTGCTTTACTTGAAGATGTGAAGAAGCCTCTATGTTTTTTGCTTTTTAATGAAGACTGACCTCACTTTTTTTTTTTTTTTTACTGTTATTAGGACCGCTTAAGACCTTAGCCATTTAGTGCCATTGGGGTTGTGTGGTTACCTGTTTAAACCTTCCCATAAACTATTTCAAGAGCCAAAGGAAAGCTGAAGTAATAATAAATTGAAGAAAAATCCTGTGACTTTTGGCAGTGCTTTGGATATTGGTGCTTCAATGATGTAAGTACAATTGAATACCCAAAAGAGAAAAGAATTGATCTGGAAGGCTGCTCTTGAGCCTCATGCTGCTTGAATTCACTTAATAACAGTTAATTTGATTTCTTCATCAGCACTCAATTTTAAAAGTAATAGTTTTACTTTAGACGGAAAAAACCAATAAATCTAGACAGAACTGATCAGAATGTCTACTTATGTGTCATGAAAATAAATTAGTGAACACAGGAGTAGTATTAGAAGAAGAGGATGGAATTCTGTTACTGAGAAGAAAATACAGAATAAAATGGAAAACACTAACCTTTGTGTTACTAACTCTCCCCTAGAGCTAGATTTTTATTTTAATTTTCACAAATTCCTTTGGAAGCATGTATTTAGAGGTTTTTTCCTGTATACTTGGTGTTTCTTACTCAGAAGACTCCCCTAATGGTTTTCTGTTTTCAAATTTTCTCATGCTTTTGTGAGGTTATTAGTGGCTTGGTGTGGTTTGTGATTGTCCTTTGGTTACATTCAGAAAGAATTATAAGCTTCTTCATTTTTCTTAGAAGCTTTTAGAAATCCATTTGTATCTCAGTGCTGAAGTAATTACTGAGGCTGCTTTCATGCTGGTTTTGATCTTTTTGGGAAATCTTGACCAGCACTTTTCAAATCTACAGCTGTATGTTTTCATGTTCAAGACTGCCTCACTCCTGATTTGCTTTTAAAATGTACTTATTTATGCATTTGTGTTAGCTAGCATTCTGAAACACACAAATTCTGCAAGGCCACTGCTGTCAAAGGTAATAGAGAATGTTTTTATAAATATATTGACAGCAAAAGGAGGGCTAATGAAAATCTCCATCCCTTATTGGGCACAGGAGGGAACGTTATCACCAAGGATGAGGAAAAGGCTGAGATACATTCCTTGCCTCTCTCAATGTCTCAGCCTGTCCCCATAGCAGAGGTGATCCAGTCCTCTGATCACCTTTGTGGCCTCCTCGGGAACCACCCCAGCAGGTCCTTCCATAGACCCAGAGAAGATCCTTCTTGAATTGGGTCCTTAGACACAGAAGATCCTTCTTACATTGGGTTTTTCCTCGTTATTTTGGGATAGTGGAACAGAATAACTGGACTCTCATTAATCTTGCAGGTTCAAAATTAGGAAAAGGGAATTTTCTGCATTTGCAGGCAGAGATTAAGACATTAAGTGTGACATTCACTGAGCTGAGTGTGAGGACCTACAGTCCTAGGTGTCTGCATAGACCTATGTGTACATATATTAAGCCTGTTTAGAATTCCTCTGCAGTCACTTTAGATTAAGGTGATAAGGCCAGTAGCAGCCAGGAAGCACTTTACAAAATTCAAAACCAGATTCCACCATTTGCTCCTATGAATCAGATCCCAACAGTATCCCCCGTCAGAACGTGGCTGCAATGGAAGCTTTGTTGGCCACCTCAGAGGTAGAGCCCTCCTCACAGAGCAAAGCAGATCAGCCCTATCTGAGTCATCTCAACTAAAACTGTGCCAGCCACCCCTGAAGTGCTTGAAAAAATCTGCAGGGAAGGGTGCTGGAAGGTCTGGTGGCTTTGGACCATGAAACTTGTGCTTCCAGACCCAGACCTTGACCCTTTTGAGTGAGGCACTGCCCAGATTCACAACAAAGAGGGATTTCTGTCCCTGAGGAGTTTACATGCTGACTGTAAAACAAAAGACAGAATTACAAGCAGAAAAGTGTTAAAGGAATGGGGAGACATAAATGAAATCCCTGGAAACAGAAAGTAAGAAATTACGTGATGGAAGGCTGCTTGTATTTGTTCATAGGCCCAATGCTGATCTTTTGCTTGAAAGATCAAACCAAGGATTTGATGAGATAACTTTCTGAAATGTTGTGGAACTACACAGAAAACATTTTCTGAAGAAGCACAGGTCAAAAAAAGAGAATGTCATTATGCTAGCTTGCCTACTCTATTTTCTTGGATTTGATATAAATGTGACTTAACTTGTCTCTGAAAGCAGATGCATCTCACTTTGCTTCATAAAAAGCAACAGTTCAAAGCCAGAGCAAATATCATCATTGTTTTAAAGCAATTTATCATCCAGCATTTACCTCTATCCATATGTCACTTAACTTTGCAGCAACTTGAACACCAAAATCTTCTCTAAAGCATGCTTTATTTTGTAGACTATCTTATTTTTTATAAAGATATTAACTGAAAATCTAAAGCCATGTGGCAACACCATTAGATATCGTTGCAAATGATGAACTGCCAGCTCTCTTAAGGTATTGACTAGATCTAGAGCAGTCTAATGAAAAAATTATTTCAGCAAATTATGTTTCAGTTTCTATTACTTCATTGTTAGAATGGAAACACCAAGTGAAGTAGATCAATACTAATTGGCAGGACAGAGAATTTCACATGACATCTTGTAAAGAAAGGCGATAAATGTCCCCCTTCCATTTCATCAATCTGATTATATTGTAGTAGTGAAGAGAAAATTTGATTTTGAAAAATGTTTATTTCCCATTCTACAATTTACCTTGTTTACTAATACAATTAGTTTGACAAGCTGACACTTGAGTGTCTTGGTTTTGCTTAAAACTTTATTTTTCTTTCAGTGTTAACTGTTTCTGCCATCCTCTTGCAGTCAATTCTTTTCAGTCTTTTCCTTTTTCTTCTGGACTCTTAAGGAAGTTAATAGTCTCCAAAGGAAAGTTCAGAGGCTTTTCTCTGTTTCAGTGCTCAAAGAAATGTGAGAAGACTTTGGAACAAGCTACCCTGTGCCAGATTTAGTGTGGATCAGCTAATGTACTTTTTGATAATTTTCAGCCTACTGACCATTTTATTTCAGTAATCTCTTACTTTTCTCCATGAGCCAACACAAGGTTTACAATAAAGACTGATTTCATTGCTTTCATGTCACAAAATTTTGTGACTTTCTCAGCCACTTGTCATCTTGAATTTCTACATTATGAATAAAATAAGTTAAAGAGAATCTAAAAAAAATTATCTCTTTATGTTTATGGTTAATGTTCTTCACTTTCAGGCACCAAACATAACTTATCTGCAGGAGAGTCTTATTCAGCATCAGAGAAGGAGCACTGGGTTCCAGTAAGACACTAAAGGAAACACCTTGCTACTTGAGACAGCTAACAGAATAATTCAGAGAGATGCAAAAAAACCCAGGCACCTTTCCTATGCTCACCTGGAACAATTCACCTCTGCCCTCAAGAAAATAAGTGGAGTAATGGCTCACTGTCTCTTTTTCTTCTGTGGACTGAGAGCCAGAGATCCTTGACTTGCAGCTTTTGGGGGTTGCCTGCATGGCATACTCTTGGCAAGTGGCCTGCTGAACCATAGTTTGTAAGATAAGAGCAGGGTGTGAACAGTTTGTGCATGTATCAAATACATAAAACTGGCTGGGAACCATTGACCCCAGACCCATCAAGTCAAAGAGGAAGATGGCCAGATCAAAGAGTGAATAGGAAATTGCAAAGCTTTAGAAATTAAGGAAAAGACTAAAAAGAAGTATAAAAGAAGCATGAACATTTTTAATAACACTTAAGATATTTGAGTGGAAACAGCAGGAGTCAAAGCTGCCCTGGTGACTTCTCTACCTTTGCTCAGTGAGATGGAGCAGCCACGCTGTCAGATTCCCATGGGTAGGGAATTGCAGAGTGCAGCAGGTGAGGACCTGACCTGACCTGACCTGACCTGACGTGACCTCACCTCACCTCACCTCACCTCACCTCACCTCACCTCACCTCACCTCACCTCACCTCACCCAGGTGTTTGCAACCTTGTGGTGGGCTTTCTCACTGGGATGGAGATCAGTGGGTTATAGGGTGTGACAAGGATTCATCCTGAGGTGCCAATTAATTATATGTTCCTTAATGGATAAACCTCTCCAGTCTGGAATTGGTTTAATCTGTGGGAACTGGGTATCTTTTCCTGTGAGGGTTTTTGTGGCTGTTCCTGAGCATCAGGTAAGTGTAGAAGGAGTGATGTGCACTTGGAAGCACGGGAAGGGAGGTGTTTTCTGGTGGGCAGGAAAGAGGTAAAGACTCTGCATGTTTCTGTCATCTGCCTTCCACTCTGCAGTTTTTCTCCCTTTGTGGAGATGATTGGTAGAGAACTCAGCAAGATTAATGTCTCTAAACAGTTTGTCTTCCTCCTGCAGGCTTGTCAGTGGGAGTGAGTTCTGAGAGCTGTGCTGAAAATCATTTTGGAAGGAGGCAAATCAGGGCAGAAAACAGAGAACAGAATTGGGAGATATCACTTACCTCATATACCCTGGCTAAATTTAATTTCAAGATGCAGTCACCCCATTAATGCCTGCTTTTATGGCAAACAGTCCACAGACCCACAGGAGGACAAGTAACTATGAGCTCTGAGGAGGTCCCAGGGCTGGAGGCTGAGGATGTACAGATAGAAGGACCACCCAATGTCAGTGACCAGAAGATATATAGATTTAATAGTGGTACTGAGAGGGAAAAAATGAATAGCCCTCACAGCAGAATGAAATGTTGGAAAGGAAAAAAACTACTCTAAAATTATTAAGCTTTTTAAAGAGACATTTAACGTGAGGAGATAATGAGATAAAATGCTATTAAAATACATTATACTAGAAACTTAGGGCCTAAAGAGGACCATTCCCACACCTTAAAGCTGGAATATCTGAACAGAAGAGTAAAGTGAAAGAAACCCCAGACCTGTAAAAGTGGCAGTGGTATCCACTTTAAAAAAAAAGATATAGCAAATAAAATACCAATGAACAGCAAAGCAGCCAGAAAAAAAGACAGGAGCAACTTGGTGAAGACATAAATACCAATAATCAAAACTTCTTCAAAGATGTCTGAAAGAGGGAGTTTGCCAGAGTCAGTAGGACAAATAAACAATGAAGATGAAAAGCTTTGATCTTCACTTATTGCAAAGGAAGGTGGGGAATTTATCACTGTTGCAGAGGAAGAGAGACCAGGATCATGGAAAATTGATCATGTCAGCCAGAATTATCATCAGCAAACATTTCAGAAATGAGTAAACTAAATGCCAAGCTCCTGCTTTTAAAAAAAAATCAGATCTGTGAACTCTGTAGAATCATCAACTTGACAAACTATTAAGCAAATAACCTACCTGCTGCTTGACCCAGAACCAGGGGAATAAAAGAAATTATTAATATGGTACCATAATTATCTTCAAGGTTGAGCCATGTCATCTTGGGAAAGACCAACCAGTTCTTTTGACTTTAGCACTAGCCAGATTGCCAAGGAACTGTAATGAGAAATTTAATTAATAAATATGGATGAAATTATAGATTTGGGATAAGATGTGAAACTATAAATATTCTGTGAAGATGTCAGTTTACTGGATAGGTGGACCTGTCATTCCAGTATATGGGGGATTAGTAAAACAGGCCAACAAGGGTTTTCAGTAAAAACTACTGAAGAAGTTTTCCTTCAATTAACCAAAATAATTTTTGACTCTGTCCTGTTGTAACAACATATGCTAGTAAATGAACATTTTATATTATTGAGAGGCTCAAGAGCCTCAATAGTGGGACCTGTTATCAGGATATTCACAAATTATAACAAAAAAAGGTAAACAGTGGGGAATCAATTTTGCAGAATTTTTGAAGTTATCCAGGATAACTAATTCTGAAGCTGAATTCCTGCAGAGATGAAGAAAATTCACAGTGCTAAATGACTAGGTGAAGATGAGATGATATTCAGGGTGGATAAATAGAAATTAGTCACATGAAAGAACAAGAACTCTATGTATCTGTGTTTAATAGGAGATATACAAACAATATTATCACACAGAAGTGAGACTTTGGGGTCATTCCTGGCTATTCTCTAAAAACAGTAATGGAAATTTCTTGTCAATGAGAGATATGCACAGCAGTGCTGTGACAGAGAGTTAAATGACTAGTTCTGAGAAAACCCACACAACAAAATCCATCCAGATGGGTGATTCAAAATACTGCCATGGTATATCAACTACTTTCAAAAACTTTTTGGAAAAAAAAATTAAAACAGGATACAAAATCACCAGTGAAGTTTCCACTTTCTTTGTTGCTGTCTTCAGTAAAGCTTTTCCTGTTGATTCAAAAGCTCATTTGGTGATGTAATTGCTTTAGTGCAGTGCTGTGCTGAGGAGGAGAGCTGAAGAGCTGCTTTTAGATCTACTGCAAAGCACTAAGTAATATTACTTCTGAATATTCTTGGAAGGCTTTGCCTTTCCATATTTTCTTAAATTCTTCTCAAACTGCAGACTCTTATATTTCCTATTAGCTCCACTGGATGACCTAAAAATGCCATTTTGTGATGAAATACAAAATAGGAAAAATGCTAGGTTTGGGCTGGATTTTTTTGCCATTTAAGAGAAATTCTTTTCAATCATAAAATACAAAGTTCTCAGATAGGGGCACGGTACTCCATTATCCATGACACCTCGCATCTCATATTTGCCTTATATATTCTTCATAATTGATCATGTGCCCACTTGGACATTTTTCTATCATTATTTTATCTCTGTTTTCCTATGGAGACGATATTGTGGGGACATATTCCATCTTAAATATGTTTGAAAAAATCTAATATCTGCTTCTACATTCCTTGCTTGGAGAACTGTGAAACCTTTTGTTTTGTTTGGTTTGTTCCTGTTTGTCATGCACAGTAACCATAAATATCAGCTTTGCATTCCGCAGACAACATTTGGAGGAAAATATTCCTGACATAGGTTCAAAATTGTCATGAGAGTTCACAGATGTCAGATATTCTTCATACCCCAAACCCTGAATTGCTCAATCTGCAAAACAGGGTCATTTTTTTTATTTCTTTGGACCTTTGTGCTCATGACAATACTCTGAGAATTTCTTACTGATTATTTTGATTGTTATGGTAGGGACTAATGGGCCAAAACCAACTGCCCTAGAAATGTTACAGTCTCTTGGACCACCCTGGTTTCATTGCTCATTGAGAGAGTGTGAATTCCCAGGTAAGGCAATGACAGCCGTGGAGCAAAGATTTGGTTTCTCTTGGGAGTTGAAGCATTCCAGTGTGAGACCATCCTTCTCTCTCCTGCATTCCCTCCTTCACTCCTTCTCCTCTTCCTAAGTTCTTGCCACAAGCGAAACCATTTCAAAGTGGGGAAAAGTTAGATACTTGGACATTTTCTGCCCCAAAAAACCCTGATCTGCCCCGAAAGCTCAGTCCATTAGTGCCTTGAAGAAGAGATTGCTGATTCTGAAGGGACATGCATTTGATGCTGACAACTCCTCATTTTTGGCTGGTGCAGTTATCACAGCACTCTGTTTTCAGGCAGATTCTGGGGAGAACTTTCTTGTTGTGCAGATCCCTAAACTTTTATAATACCAGACATGAGCTTGTTTTATTTTCACAGTTGTTGACACTCCATGGTTCATGTGGTTCTCCAGCAGGGAAGAAGTTTTAACCCTTTTCCATGCAGGGGTCAGTCCTGGCTGCTGCTGACCCCTCTGGTACCAGACACAGAAATTGGGCGGAGGTGTCCCATTGTCTGGATCCAAACCAGGTGAGGAAAGGAGCCTGCCAGAAGTGTGCAAGGTTAGAAGCCAAGCACTGGAAGTCTTGCAGCAGCTCACCATCATGGGAGATTTTGCCTTCTCACTGCTCCACTTCATTTACCAGCAGCAAAATACAGGTGTCTTTTGTTAATTTCTCAGATTTAACTCCAGGTGAGAATCTTCCATTCACCAGGGCCTTTATTCCCCAGGCCCTTCTAACCCTGATGGCTTCTGCTCTTGTGCCTCTCTAGTCCCTGCACCAGCTCTGCCCTGCCATGCCACTCCAAGGCCTTTTTCTTGGTCCAATTCATAGTTTCTGTTTCTTTATGTCCCCCCTACAGAACTCTCCTCTCCTCAGATCTCATCTGCACTGTTTTTGGGCTCCGATTCTTCATCACTCCCTGTGGACGGGTCTCCTCCAGACAATACCAAACCCCAAACCCCAAAACCTATGTCAGGAATATTTCCTCCAACTGTGCCTGATTCTCAGGTCTTCCTCTCCTCTCCTGACCTGCTTTCAGTGGGGTGCTTCTCCAACTGGGTGTCACAGAAAATGAAATCCATGTTCACTGTCTCATCTGTGTCATCCCATCTTCCCCCTCAAGTGCTGCAATGAGCACGGGACGAGCTAAATGCAAAGCAGGTCCTTGGCACATTTAACCTCCAACTGCTCACTGCTGATATGTGGAAACAGGTTTTTCCAAAGGCTTAGTGGCTTTGAAGGAGCAGTTTTTCCATGGGAACATAAGGCCTTAAACTTTGCAGCAGAGCAGCCCTCCCACCTCGCCTGACACGTCCTGCATTCCAAACCAGGGGCTGCTGCTTGTTCCCAGCTGCTCCCGTGGTGCCCCTGGTGCCCTGCATTCACCCAGTGAAGGATTCCTGGCAGGGGGCAACAACACCAAGACCTGGAAACCCAGTTAACCTTTGGCTGTTGCACCGGGAGACTTGGGCACAGTAAAAGCATGGGCTGGCAACATGATCTGCAAGGGAACAGGCAAGATCAATTATAATGGAGAGCAATTGTTATAGCAACTGAATCTAAACCAGTGCCAATTTATCGTGCTGTCTCCAAACCACTGATATTCAACAAAATATACTGAACAAATCAGGCATTCATGTTTGAAATCTGTTTGACATAAATGCAACTTTTATTTTCATGGTTAAATCCATGGAAGTTGATTTATTTTGAATATAAGACCATCCGTTTCCTAATAAAGTTACATAAGATACTTCTCCTAGATACTTGAAGGTTTTTTAGAAGAAGATATCTTAGTTGAATAAAGCACTTTTCTTATAATTTTTGAAATGTCATAGTGGAAAAGGCTAGATAGGGCTCCTTCTTTGCCAAGGAAGCAATTTGATCAGACATTTTTTATGAGAGTATGATCTCTGTTACACATTCATATGAAATAAATTAAGAGAACTTTAAAAAGTACTGAAATTTCTTTACTGAAGTTATGCTCTTAATCACAGTTATCACATATTTTAAATGTTTTCTACTTAAGGTCTTATGTGTGTGCTAGATCATTGGATACTCAAAGGGAATATAATCATGTGGTTTTACCTTAGGCTTTAAATTTTGAAGCCAGTTTGAGGAAGAAGATACAGACATTTTGCTTCAGTTACTCAAGCTTCTGAAAAATGACAGCCTGCACATCCTGTGGAATTTCAGTTATTTGGACCTAGGCCAGTGCATGTCAAAGTTGTAATTAGTCAGTGTTTGTAAGAAGGTGCACAAAATGATGGAAAGCCTTCCTGGGGATAGAATGGCAGTATTTCTTAGATTTGTTAAATAACTATTGTAATATATTGCTATTCCATTGTATTCTGAGGTTGAAATACCATAGTAATGCAGAGCCTGCAAAGACTTTAAACCCTACTATTAACCTGAAAGTGTTTCCCAGTTTCCCACCTTACTTTTAGCTAGGCAGGTTTTACCTCCCAGGCCAGCAGGCACTGGCAGTCTTGGCAGGGGAAGATAGAACAGCAGCTTTTGAGCAGGTGCAGAGTTCCTTGGGAGCACAGAGCTTTGTCAGGCACCCCTCCTCAGTCCTGGACACCATCCGTGCTTTCTTCCTGACTTGGGAACACCTGCTTTGGGGAACCCAGGGCAACCCAAAGCCTGCCTCTGCTGAGGATGTGGGATGGGAAAGCAGACAGGATTTCTTGCAGAAACAGGCACTGTGGTGGTCACTGCAGGTTGGCGCCTTGAAGGTGGTTCAGCCTCAGTCCCCACTGGGGGGTCAGTGGAGACTTCCAAAGAGCTGAGTGGGCTCCTGGATGTGCCTGTGGCAGGAGCAGACACTGAACAGGACAGAGAACCCCCCAGGATTTGCTGGTCACCTAGTTCTCCCTTTTATTCTCACTGCTCTGCTCAGCTCAAAGTAAATATTGTGCAAGTTGGACCTGAAAATCAAAACCTGGAAATTTCTTAAAACACATATTCCTCTAGGCAGCAACTTGTTCTGTGTTGTATAAATCATGCAGTGCTCTGGTCCCCTGCAAGGTAAAAATAGTTCATAAGCAATGTAATTTGTTCTTTCTGCTTTCCTTTGTATTTTTGAAGGGTTTTTTCTGCCATTTATTCAGAGTTTTTATTATGAAATGTGAAGTAACACATTGAGAATTTTAATTTCATCTTTGAAATACACTTAAAACTCAGGTGAAAAAAAAGATGTGTACTTTTGGAAGATAGCATCATTCTTGATCCTGTTGGCACGTTGCATCTTTCAGGATGCATGGCAGGTATTTCTTTCCTCTTACTAAAATTGGATATTCATTGATTATATAGCATTTATTTCTGGTCCATGAAAAAATACAGGGATAACAAATGCTCCCAAACCTCTGCTGGCAGGTCATTAAAATGCAATTTTAACTATGATTTAAATAGAGGACAGATAAAAGTTTATTAGAAGAAAAAAAAAAAACCAACCAAAATTCTTTAGAATTCATCCTATCAATAACTCCTGAAGACTGGTAACAGGAAACCAGCCTACCATCTTTGATACAAGCAGTGTGTGACCAGTAAATCCCCTGAGAGATTGTCTGTTATCACATTAGTGATATTCACTAGTAGAACCAAGTTTCCCTCATGTGCTTCTGACTGCTTGGGACTCCAACCTGATCATCTCTTTGAAAGACTTTTGTATTTTCTCGGTGTCTTTGTTTCACTTGCACCTACTGCACACTCCACAAACCTCTGAATACCCACAGATATATCTGTGATTCCTCCAAATCACACCCTTGTACAAAGGGGAATTGCTTGGAACCTCTGACGGGTTTCCTAGCGAGGGCTGGCACAGCTTGAGGGACTGCCTCTGTCACTGTGTGAGGGCCAGTTTGAACCTTATACAACCTGAAGCTTTAAATGTCATTTTTATCTCTGTTTTCACAATATAGTGGCCATAGCAGCACCAATATGATTTTTGTAAGGATGTGCAACTCTTGATCAGTCTTTCCTGTAGCACTATGGTTTTTTCCCATCTGCAGGGTGTTTTTCATTTAAGTTAGATACTCATTATCACCATCATAAAAATATTCTCACCTGCCTTCATTCTGGGTATTTCCCTCTTCATCCTTTCTAACCCCAGTGTCTAATGCCAGTTCAACTGTAAAATTGAAAATATTTAAATGTAAATGAATTTTGTGTCTCTAGAACCCTTCTTGAGAAACCCAGCAGAGAAAGTTGAAAGTTTATTTTTTTCTGCTGCCAGCATTTCCATGAAAGAAAGCTCTGCTGGTGGCTTTATGAACAGCATTCCAGGGTGCCACTGGAATGGAAGAATAAGCCAATTGAGGGAGGAACAAAACAATAAGCAAATAAACTGTCCTCAGAAATCTGGAGATATTTTTGAGAGCCAAATATTTTAAAATATTTGTAATATCAAGCTATCTCCTTCTTGTCATTATTGTACCCCTAAGTTTTTAATATGCTCAGGGTAAAAGAAAAGCATGATGCTGAAGAACAGTGAGAGATGAGTTTTTGAGAGTTAGGACCTTGAAATGAAATTATTGGGGAAAATGGTAAAGTAGATCCAATTAACTTTTCATCCCATCCTTTTGAGAAGGCTGTTCAGGAGAACATCCATGCAGAAATCAAACCTGTATTGGAGGTTCAGCCATCCCTGATCCCTATTCAAATATTATCTAAAAAGCAAAAAACTTTATGAGTAATTTCTGATATTTGGTTTTGAGGCCTATGTAAAAAAACAGTATATCCAGAACTTGTGATATTACTGATGTAGTTATTTGTTATAGTAAATATACACATCCATTACTAATACATTTCAGCCCATAAAAAAATTCATGCAAATAACAAGTAGTAGGGATAATGAATCTGCTTCTGCAGTTGGATTTAATGAGGCAGAGTGCACAGAAGAAAAGGAAGATCTAATGGGGAAAAGTTTAAAATACAGATTAGAATTTTAAAATATATTCACTGAATTTCTTCTTCTTAAAAGCACACCATTCCCTCAATGAAAAATGACCAACTTAACTTATTACTCCATGTTATTCTGGACAGAGATAGAACTGTGCACAAACAATTTTGAGAGAAACAAGATGTAGAGCTAAGTTTTGAGCCCAAAAACATGAAATAAAAAACTCTTACTGATTCCCTCGAGCCAGGCATTCGCTTCAGAAGAAGCTGCACAAAGGGATAGGCAGATACAAATTCTGCTGTGATAAGTGGCTCTCAGACACACAAAACATTTGTCAACTGAAATGTAATGGAGACACTGAAAAATAACAGACATAAAGGTAGAGTGTTTAGAAGAAAAGGAAGTCAGTAATAGCACTCTAGCAGTGATTATGCATAAGTAATATCCAGAGTTAGCAAAAGTGTTGAAAATAAAATGCCAAAACAATTACTGAGAGAAAACCAAACAAGAATAATGAGTTTATTTTTTCACGCACAGCACTATAGGCAGCTAAAGGCCAAAGAAGAAATAAAGAATAAACAGATCACAAAAATACTGAGTAGTGGAAAGGATCTGCCCTTTATTGCATTACGTTTGAAGCCATTGCAATTCTGTGAATCTGATCATTGCAGTTCTTGGCTGCCAGAGAGAGCAAATGGAGAGTGTGAGCCACTTACTTGTACAATCTAATGAAGAACAAGGGTTTTGTGGTTAGAGCAAAGTTGTTTGCTCTTGAGAACACTTGTTCTCAATGACCTGTGCTTGAGAAATTAAAAACATCAGATATTTTCTTTTTTCCCCTGTCTTGAAAAGTGTAATAATAATTTTGGTTGGCTGCCAATTAGGAAAAATGTAACTAACACACTGCTGGCCAAATCCAGCAATCCAGATTTTGTGGAAAAAGGGAGAAAACTAACAGTTGCTGTGGATTTTTCTGGTGCTTATCTCACTCGCTCCTTCTGCATTTTGATTATTTGCAGAATGACTGATGATTTAGACACACATGCCTAAGTGTGGCTTCCTTCTGCATCTGAATATTAGAGAGGGAAATGTTCCGTTGTGCAAAGCTAAAATGAGTTCTACCCATGGATAGATAATTTTAAATCTGAGGGTACTTATGTTATACATGCAGTCATTCATCTGTAAGCGTTTGCCTTATCTTGCAAGTGCAACTGGGATGGAAAATATAGAGAAAGTGTCTCCCATGGTGCTGGAATTTTAACTCCTCACAAATCCTTAACCCAGCTTCTTTTCAGCATCTGATTTCTTGCCAGCTCCAATCCTAGCAAAATGAAGTTTTAGAATCTACTTTGACACTGTGGTCTCATATCATCTCCTCAGTGTCTCAGTGTGTTATGAAAGCTCAGTATGTTAATAAAGGAGGTGACTTTCATGCAGTCATGTTCCTTATGATCTCAAAGCAGGTATTTTATCTTCTTTGCCATTGTCTGACATATTCTCTCTTTTTTCCCCTCCCATTTTAATCTCTTCTTCTTCTCAAGAATGAGTGGTGCAATGCTACTGGAAGCAAACTGAAAATAGAGAGCTGTTCTGCAGTGCATCCAATAAAAGCTCATCTGGAAAAGACCAACAGCATGTTACTTTCATAACCATTCAGTCGAGATTAATGAAGAATGATGTCAATATTACCAACCACTATTCTGTGGATTTGTTTTTCAATGGAAAATTACTTTGAAATTTTGAGGAAATTATCTTATATACATACAAATTTTATTGATGTCTATAGCTACAGCTCATTACTGGCCCATTTGCAGTAGACTCCAAAAACATCTCTCTTCTAAGTCTTGGCAATACCAGAGCCACATGCAAAATCAATTCTGTAAAAAGCCATGGAGGAAACTTTAATGTGGAGGGGCAACTGGCATTACAATAAAAATTTTTTCCACTTATTGACATTCATTGACACTCCTCTCAATCAGCTACAATTTGGCCTTGAGTCCCTGTACCATTAACTGGAAGAACACACAATCAGCCCAGAACAGGATCAGCTGGGATGCCAAGGAACAAAGGTACCTAAAGGAGATATTTGTAACTCTGTGAAGTTTGGGAGTCAGTAATGTTGTGTCACTGAAATGCAGCCTCACACTGGTCTGGAAGCAGTGAAGGAGCTCGGTCCCAGCATGGTCACTTCTATCTGTGCTTCCTGGCTGTTAGGAAGGACCAAGGGTCTTACACTCCCATCTCTAGAGTCTGGTTTTAAATCCTTGCAAAATCAGTTGGAGTCGCTTGATAACTATAATACGATTTTATGATGATTTTTATAACACATTGCTGTCTCTGCCATATTTAGGTCCTGCCTGTATATGAGGCCACATACAGTGTTAAATTTCATAAGAACTCACAAATTCTCACTCCAGGATCCTGAGTAAAGGTAATGTGAATGCCTCAAATATCTGGAAACAAGCAACCAGGGAGTCATTTGGTGACTGTGGAAAAGTAGCAAGGCATTCCACAAGCAGGTACTTCCACACACAGGCTGTGTAACCTGTTGGCCCAAAAATCCCTCCCCATTTATATTTTCTGATGGCATTGGTAAAAAGGAGTAATTTACACATATTCATAAACCTACTACCAAACTCATTGAATTCTTCAAAATGCCAGATTTTTTTCTACCTCAGAGGAAACACTTGGGTTTGACCCATACCATGTGTCAGCGTTCCCTTCTTGTTTTCACATGTTATAGATCTGGCACTGAGACATCAATGGTAATTATCACATTTCTGGTGATAAAAAATAATGAGAGAAGCACACAAATTGCCACATTGAAGCACAGAAAATTTGAGTTATGTTATTTATCTCTGACATGGGTCAGCATCACATTTAGGGATGTACTTGAAAAACAGAAATGTACAAATCTAGAAGTAATTTTCTGGCTGCTGTAATCGGATATTTTATTTGTGCCTGAAAACATGTGGATAAATATTTCTTATATGTGTGGCTTATGTATATGACTTGACAGTATCTTACTACTCAGATAAGCTTCTTATCTTTCTCTAAATCCCAGTTATGCTCTTGGTCTCGAGGATGCTGGGTAACAATTCTTCAGAGGAGCAATGCCCAAGTAACTGCTACACCATGGTGTAAAACCAATAGCATGGTGTAAAACCAATAGCAGACAAATGATGCCATTGGAGAGCAGATGTTTAATGTGGGACAGGATAGTAAACATGATGGCTTTTTATTTCCATTCTGCTCATCTTAGGCTCTGAAATTTCCATGCAGGAAGCTGTGCAAGTAGGCTGACAGCACTGTTGATTTTACTACTCTTATTTATGTGGAAGTTTCTCTTGTCAGCCCATTATTACTGTCGTTACCCTTGACTAAAGCAATCACTCAAGATACAACAGTGACTTGTTGCCTTTCCAGCCATGTGTACAATTCTGAGTGGAAATGAGTGAGTCCAATTCAAAGCAGTCAGCATAATTTTAATCAGTCAAGAGCTGCCAGCCTTCTAAACACAAGGGTGGCCCTGGGTCAGCAGATGGACAAATACTTCAGTAGCTGTCAGCACGTTGTGCTGTGTTGTTCATTTGTCAGAGAGCTCTGCCCTTAGCAAAACATCCTGAATATTCAAACACTGCAATAAATCACAGTAAAGAACAAGACAGCAGGCTGGATTTTTTATAGCACTTGGTCCCTAAAGTGGCAGAAACATTTTTGCAGCAATTGTGCTTTGATTGAAATTTGTCATGTGAATGCACAGGTCTGGCTTCCAAGGCTCTCAAATCATGATTGTGAATAATCTGTGATATTTGTTAATTGTACTTTGGTGTGTGTACAGATACTTACACAAACACACTCACACACATGCACCCACAACACACATAATATATGTGAATTATTATTATAAGGCTTGCCTATACATCACAGTTCCTGTGTGTGTGTGTTTAAACTGTAGACATAACTTGACTCCCACCTCTACAACTGACCTCTTACTCCTTGTAATATATAAAATCTCAGTGCAGGCTGAATAAAAATGAAGCTCCTACAAAACCTGTAACTTTTCCAGAATTTTTTATTCTATAAAAACACAAACCCAAAACATTTCATAGTGTCTTGCTTAAAATCCGAAAGAGGGTGACAACAATAAATGCACCTTTCTTTCACACTAAACTGAGATTTTGTCCTTGAGCTGAGATATTTTTCCCAAATTTTTTTACAAACAATTTTTTTGAAACAGATACATTTCTACAACACAATTTTGGTTCTAATAGATTTGCATCCAACCCCCATCATCTCCAGGGGGAAGTATTTTTCTTGGAGTATGTTTGCACTTAAAGGGCTGAGACTTTCTGAAACAAAATAAAAATTTAACGAAGATATCTGATTAGGTAGGTAGCAAAGAATTTGTCCCTAACAGCATTTGAGTTAGGAACAATTTGCATTTTCAGGTACTAATTTTCTGAAACATCTCACTATTCATTTCTGCATATTCTAGTGTTACACAGATGATAATTTTAATTATATCCTAAGAAAGGAACTTTAAAATTATGAGGAAAATGCAGGAAATATGTGTTAAACCATTTTACTGTTGACCAATTAATACAAGTTGCAAAAAAGGGTCCTTAAATTTTCTAGGAACAGAGTTATCTAAAACCTAGTCCAAGCTCTTGAGAAGAGATAGGCACTTCAATTGTTAAAGTGTCAGCTCTTTATGTGTCAACTTCTTCATGTTTGTCCAGCATCTCTCCATTTTTTTAAATTGAAATGTCTCCTCATTTTTAGGATTTATCATAGTAAGCATTTCATTCAATTGGCTTTACTACAATAATTGAAATTCCACAGATTAGGTGAATGTCTCCCAAGAAATCATCTTTATCTTGTAATTTCCTTTTAAACTTGACAGCCAGGCCATCCCCTACTACTTAAGGACAGGTCTGTGGTTGTATTTGACATTCCTATATTTGACCCCCTTTCTGCTCTTGATGTTTTCCCCAGACTGTTTCATCAACACCTGTATTTGCCTTTCAGCTCACAGAACTTTTTTCTTTTTGAGAACCATTTACACATTTTCCACATTCATGACAACAACTTTTCCAAGTAAAGAACTGAAGTAGAAAAGGGAAAAATGGCTCAAATAATCTTCTTTCACACAGACAAGGGGAGAAGTTTGCTGGACAATTCTGTGCAATCTTTTAAATATAAAAATTTAGTTCTAATTTAAGGTCACACCCTAAATTTTGAACTAAATTAAACCTGTCTCATTCCAGTCTTTCTGCAGGAGAGCATGAGTGTTTTGGAGTAACGTAAGAGAAGCTGATGTTTCAGCACGACAAAAACAAAGAAGCACTGGAAACTGAGAAAACAGGCTATTGTTTCTGAAACTAATTTTCAAAACCTTGCACGTTGTATACTTTGAGCTGGGCAAAAGCATCTGAGCTTCTGAGAGTTGAAAAGAGCAAGAAATGATCTCTGAACCTGCAGGGGATCCTAATGAGATTCAGCTCTCATTAATAACCTCTTTCAGTATCATCTACCCTTTTTAAAATTTTTTTGCTACATCTGTGAATTGGACAGAAGTCACTGTATTTCACACAAAATCCTCCTTTTGCTGTTGCCTCTTAGCTCTGTCCTGCCTTCTGCAAATTGTCATGGATGCTTTCAGTGCAAAAATGTGGGGTTTAGATTCCACTGAAGTTTGACAGCACTTCCACAGTTTAAATTTACCACATTGTACTGAATTGGTACGAAATGGCTCCAAACATTTGTGGGAATAACCGGACCTATAAAGAAATTGTGCTGCCCTGTGGTCTCCAGGTCCAGCCTCTAAAGCAGCAGTACAATAAATCCTTCATTTCTCTGCAGAAATGAAGAGCAGCAGGAAGGTCACAGGGGGCTGAAATGTCCCCAGAAAGGATCAGCACACCAGGTGCATCATGAGGCAAGAGAGTGCACAGATCACGCCTCAAGCTGAGTTTGGAGGATGCTGTATAGATGCTGAGGTTTAGGAAAAATACATCATAATTAAATGAAAAATAAGCCCTTTACAAAGACAGCCCAATCTTTGCCACGTTTCTCTTCAGGAAGGCTCACCTTAATTTTATCTCTTCTCAGGTCCATCAAAGACAATTCAAGACCTGCTGACATCAAGAGACATTTTGCCATGGATTTTTTCATCCTTGGATTTACCTGGCTGCTCATTTACTGAATGGTGCTTCATCAATGACCTTCCACCAATGCTCCTTCCATTCTCAGAAGCAGACCAGACCCTGGCTCACTCAGTCATTCACTCACTGCTGTCATCAGGCAAGGGTGGCCTAGGAAATCATTTGTTGCCTTAAATATAACAAAATTACTGTTCCAGACATGGATATACTGGAAAATTTGCTTTCATTTGCTAGTGACTTTAGTTTGTGCTAATATTTGCTTCACACTCAAGTTTTCTGAAATTAGAAAAATTTCGCCCTAAAAGCTCCCAGATAGACACTGCAGGAGAACTCTGCTGTTGACCTCAGGGATTTAAATATCTCTTGCCACTCTGGGGCACTTTCCCCTATGACAGATCACAAGGTACCAGTGGTGGATGTGGTATAAAAAAAAACCAGATAAAAGTTCTCCTTTACAATTAACTGTGAAGTTATTATATGTTAAGAAAAGTTTTTCTGAGATAAACAGTTAGATCCTTTAATCTCCTTTACATATATTTTCAGGCACCTGCAAAACTCCAGTCTGGAAGTTAATACCTCCAGTTTTTTCACGTTGCATTATTTTGCAGTGAATTTTTCAGTATTCACTGGTATCTCTGTGTCTTGTGTTTCTTTTCCAGATAGGAACCTTTGTAATGAAATTTTTAAAAAATTACATAAATGCACGGACACACACACACACAAACACATACATATATATATATAAATGTATACAAGAGCATGATTTTTTTCCTCACTTATGTTCTTCCCAAACAGGACAGACCTACGTCTGTGCATGTGTTTAAATTTATTTCTTTTCACATAGTTGACTTACTCATAGTTGACTTACTCATCATAGCCAAGACTCAGCCTCTTCTCTGTTCGAACCTTCCTTTTGAGAGCAGCCATATATTTGTGAATCATAATACAAGGAGTAGTGCTTATTTTACATTCAGATAAAATCCTGGGAAAGAATTTCACTTTAAAAACTGAAGAGAATGAACAGTTGGTACAACTTCATTAAATCAAGATGCCATTTGCAAAGGAAGTCAGGTTATTCTAGTAATACCTTCCTGGTCATTAGTGGTTCACAACCATTAAAGATTTTCTCCAAATTCCAGATGTCAAGGCTATCTCATTAAGAACTGCAAGACGAAAGTGCCTTGATTTTTCCTCTCAACACAGGAAACTGACAGGCATGAAAGGCTAACTCTGAAAATGAATTTTCAGCTAAAAGGAACTATTGCCAAAGTTAAAACCTGTGTGGCAACCCAAAGCCATTCTCTATTTAGGTCGACAAAAACTTTTATATTCTAATCTTTTTGACTTATCTAACAACACTGCTCCTACCAAATTCTTATTGAAATTAAGGAAAAATTGATCAGATCCATCAAGTGTTTCTCCTATAATGTTAAGAGTTGCTCTTCCAGCTCAGTGGGACTCAGTATTCCGAGTAATCTGGTAGGAGGTTGTCAGTTTATCTTCAGTTTCCAGTTCCTTCTGTTTTCACCTTCTTTACTTTTGTTGCAGGAGAAACTGTCATTGCTGCTTTACATTTTTTGCCGAGGAGAATGCGTTGGTCTAAAAAATTACAGAATATCTTTAGTAATTTTTGAGCAGATTGTTGTGAAACAAGCCATGAAACTCAGATCTTAGCTTACTGGAACACAGGGGAATTTACTCTTGGAAGCTTTCATTTAGCAATGTTTATTTTATTCTTCAAAGATGTGTTCTTTCGTCTTAGATGAAATGTGTGATATGTCAACTGAGTTGGAGAAATGGAAATTCTTTTATTTAGTTGTTTTGAAAGGGTAATGTTTTCCACAGCATATTGTAATATTTATTAGGTTTATGGTGTCTTTTTACTCTTTTTTAATAGATATAATATTATTTGCAGGGAACTTGAACTGCAGTGTCATGCAGGTATAAGCAGCTGTAGATCTAAATATTTTTTTCAATAAGCATGAAGTTGTTACAAACCTTTGCAAATTTGTGACTTGAAATCAATACTTTCTTGGCCTCCAGCATTTTTGTGGTTTTGTTTTGGTATGGTAACTTTTATTGTTGTCTTTAGATTTTTTGGGCTTTGTTCTGATGACAGATTACTTAAAGCATTCTTTGTTTCATCCAGGTTTTGATGGCCTTGTTCTTTGCTTTTCTGAACATAAATTGGAATATTAAGTTAAACAAAATATCATTTAAGAAATCTTAATTCATCTAGTGAAAAGAAAAAGAAAATAAAAGTTTAAATACTAAAACCAAATTTTTAATTTGCACATTATGAGAAATGAGCTAGAGAAGTTTGGTATGTATCCAGATTATATTCAGGTCTCCCTTCTAACCTGACAGATGTATCATATGAGGAGCAAAACAACATGGAAAAAACTGTCACTCACCCCATATTCATGATTCTTCAGGTGTTGGCTAACTTCCAGCTCATAACTGAGAAGTTCAGGTTTGAAATTTTTCATTAAAAGATGTGAGGTCACAGATCCAAAACAAAGAATTTCCTCCTGTGAAAGTCTGGGGGTGTTGTGTTGCCTGCCTTGGGTCTTGCCAGGACTTCTGGTGTCTCCTACGAGCCACGGAAGTGACTGTCAGGGTGCTAGGAGGAGAAGCTGACAAAAACATCACCACCACCACCAGAATTTATCTGAATAGATCTTCATCACACATGACAGCTTGGGTATATCATCAAATTTCAGTGAAGAATGTTTTCTCTAGGAATTTTTTTTTCTTTCAAACCAGCTGCAATAAGGAACTTCTGCAAATAAAAGAGTTCAAAGAAAAACACAGAAATATGGTAGAAAAGGACTAGGAATCTGAAAGAGAATATCAGAAGTCTGTAGCAGAGGAGGGTAATTCGTGCCTTCAGTGGATGTGAACTTGGATCGTGGTGGGGTTTCCCTTGACATCAACGTGTATATTTACACACATGTATATTTACACAAAGACAGACATTTATTCTTGAGACACTATATAAAGCTGTTTCTTTATGTTTATGCACACATTTAAGTTCCAAAGTTCAGCACTTCTCTTCCATCTGCCCTTCCACCCAGTCTTTACCTGTGCCTTAAAATTTCAAACTATCAAAGGGCTTAGATGTTTCCAAAAAGAAAATTTGAGCAATACATTTTACATGTTGTAAAAAGAAGCCATTGAATGAAGGTTTATAGGGTTCAGGCTGTGCAGTCAGAGTGGTATTTCAGCCTGGAAAACCATTGAAATTATCTGGCTAGCATTTCCCAAGCTAATTGATTAGAGGTTGGATATCCATCATATTGTTAAGTTAATTGTCACTCCAAAATTCAAAGAAGTCACCAGAATATTTTCTGCAATCATAGTGGACTCTTGAGCCTCATTGTAGAGCTGACACTAAGGATTTTCCTCGATTAGTTTTTAAATAATTGAAGAGACTTGTATAGTTCAGATACAACAGAAAATTGAGAGAGAACAAAGGACGCTTTCAGAACATTACTGGACAATTTGGCACTGATGTATACTTAGAATTACACTACTTACAGAAATTAGTTTCCCTGAAGAATGCCAGAGTATGTATTTCAGATATTACTTACGACCTCAGATAAACTGATTACATTTAACTATCCTACATTGTTGAAATCTGTGCTCAGAAGGATATTGACTTGGAATGACCAAGCTGATAGCTTCCCTTTTTTCTTTTTTTTTTTTTTTGTGCACATAAATGTTCATTTAAAAAGCCATTCTAAACAAAACTAACTCAAAATAATGCGGAGAAGAGCCATTTCAAATGGGCTTTGCCACAGTCACCTCTTATTTTTCTTGCATGAAGGACAGTATTTGCATAGATTTTTATTTCTGATAAGTGAACAATAGACTGAAATCACAGCCAGAGTACAGTCATCACAGCATTTTGGACACTGCTGAAATCAACAGGGATTTAACAGAAGTTTGATATCGTTTAAATTCTTGTTCAAATATAGGTTCAAGTCAAACAGTTAGGCTGTAAGCCATCCAATGGCAGTACCTAAAGATGTAAGAGGAATAGTTTTAATTTGGCATATCATCAGTTGCTCCAGCTGATGTACTTGGTGGTTTTCTTTCAGATCTTTAGAGATGTTTCCACATCAGTTTTTCCAAGATTTCTCTGTATCCAAAAGCTAAAGTAACAACAAACACAACAGACAAATCTTCATGTCAAAGTTTACCAACACCTCTTAAACTCTGGAAAACAAGGTTTCAGGACAACTGTAGTTGGCTTCAGTTGGTCCTTATAAACACCTCATAGAACTGGTCATCATACTCAACTATTAAAAAAATCCTAATATGACAGCATAGAGTCCAATTTACTCTCTTGTGTCCCAAAAGCTAAAAAGAGAAAGAAAAAAAATTCTGTGTGAGCCAATGACACAATTGAGAGAAATCTGCTGTAATGAAAAGATACAGACAAGGGCACTTAGCCAGACAGAGACTCTGTTTGTCTTGCAATCATGGAGGTATTCAGGGATTTAAGCTCTGTGTCTTTCAACCAAGGTTTTCTTTTAGCCCCATCCTTAAATTAAGTTTACAGCTGATTGAAGATGACAGGTTGTCAAACTGACAGCGACCTCTTGGTCCAAACAAGAGCTGTCGAGAGATGACAGCCTGGTCCCTGCCAGCCTCGCTGAGAGAGATGAAGTTGCCACTTGTAAAAGCCTCCCTACCTGTCCCACCACATGGTTATGAGTTAGGCCAGCGTGGCTCAAAGGTAAATAAAAGGATCAGCAGGAGTAAATAAAAGAAACAGCAGCACATGCTCTGGGCAAAACGGGCAGGGATAGCACAAACCAACCCAACGTCTTCCACAGGTGGATCCAGGTGAATCCCTGTAAGGCAAGAGCATATCAATACTTTTCTTTCCAAATGACAGCCTAGCTGAAATGTGGAAAAAAGAGGGAAGGAAGTGAAAACAGAAATTTATGAACAGCAAATGATTAGGAAGAGGAGAAAGCCAAGAGAAGTTTGCAGACATGAAGGCAGGCTTTTGCAAAAAACTTCACCTTTATGTTGGACTGGTGAACCAAATGGTAGTCAGGCTTGCAAGTTCTGTGCTAAGCCAAGCTAAGAAATGCTCTTGTTCCTGTGGGAGTGCCTTTGCAGCAGTCACTCTCCACACCTTTCCAGGTTAAGCAGCTCCTGCACTGAGAATTTCACATCATTGTCCAAGCTCTATCTTCATGGAATCACCAATTCACGTTGGAAAAGCCTGAAGACATACTTGAAAAGCATGTCAGAGCTCTTGTCTTCTTTCTAATCTCTGAGATTTTGCTGTGAAAAATTCTTAATCTGGCCATTCAAAACCAAACCAAGCCTGCTGTTTCTTTTACCACAGAACAATGGTAATAATAATTGATGTCATATTGTAGTAATAATAGATGTCCCATTGCCTCTAAAACCCACAGGATTCAGAAAGCAGCAATTACAGTAGCTCTTTTGAGACTTTACTGGTAGTTCTAGTTAGCAGAAATATCCTTAAGGGAACAAAAATTCTGGCAGCTGAATAAGGATTATTTTAATTTGAGATGCCTCAGATCTGAGCATTTCTGATTTGTTCATGCTTATGTATTTCCATTCATGTATTTGTGCACCCCCCCTGAGATTTAAAGATGCAACACATGAATATGGAGTGGAAAGAAAATCCTTTGGAAAGAAATAAAAACACAAGTCTACCTTGAAAAGGAAAACTGGCTCAATTATACTTTACTGTATTTCTCAATTAATTATACAAAGCCAGTACAAAGATTCAAACAGAAAGAGAATAAATGAGGTGCTGCCTCCATTTGATTATTAAATAGAAGCGGCTGTGAGGCATTTCCATTTTAAAAAATATCACCCCAGGAGGCATCTTCTGGAGCTCATCACCTCAGCATGTCTCCAGCACCCTTAATAGGAAAGATTTATGACAGCTTTTCAGCTGAAGCTTCTTTTAATTGACAGAGTTTTGTTGCCACCACTGAAGAATAATTCTGTGAGCTTTAGAACATGAATGCAGTGACTGCTGCATATAGATTCTCTTCCAGTTTCCTTTAAAATGCTGCTCCAACAAAATCCCTCAGAGGTGGCATCTGCCATTTCTCACTGTGAATTGGGCTGTGAGGAGGGATCTTTAACTTTGGAACACAAGCTGCTTTTGTAAGTGTTTTTGCATTTTCAGGTTACCTTTTCCTGAAATTTTGGCTCCATTACTGTTTGCTGCTTTCCCAACAAGAAAGTTTTCCTTAACTCCTAATGTTTCATATAGATGTCAGTTAAACACATGAGAAAAAAATCTTGGAAATGGGCATATAAATCCATACCTGAAGAAGATCTCAGTATTTCAAATATACTAGTGACACTGCACACCTCAGTGGTGTGCAGCACTGCTGGGAGCAGCACAGCTGGGAAATCAATATACTCATTCAGACACCTGCAAAAAAATGAGGAATGCAGTTGAAAATAATTCTGTCTCATGAGGAATTCTGACATTTCACTGATCCAGGTCTGAGAGGAAACTCTTGAAAATGCAAGAATGTTTAGAGAGAAATAGGCCTGTGGATTTGACCTGCAGCCTGAGATATACCAAAAACATTGAACTTGACACTAATCTATGCCCTCACAAGCAGCTACCTCAGGACAGAAAAGAAACAGAAAAAATATTAAAAGAGAATAAATGAGGTGCTATATTCTCAGCATTTCCTTTTTGATTTTATAAAACAGAACTTATTCAAGAGACCTTGAAGTATCAAATTAGATTCCAAATGAGCTGTGGGTTTTGTAACAAAATAGATTAGTGGTAAAGGATATCATGCTTTCAGAAACTATAGGGCTCAGTTCTACAAGTCTTAATAACTAGATATTATGATGGGCATCAATACTGATTATTTTGGTGAATTAAAACTTGGCAATGATTTTGTAGAATACTGCCCAGTGGAAGTGTTTACCAAGCATGATACATCTTTTAGTCATAAAATACAGGTCCCATTAATGTTTTGTATCTTTTCTCTGTTAGGGTTTCTCTCTAATGGGTCATATTAGTTGTGGCTCCCCTTACAGATAGCTTTAGTCACAAGGCTGAGGTTACTCTTCTTTGGAAGCAATGAAAGTGGTGGGTGTCAAATGCTTTTTCTTGATCTTCATTAATTGGGCCACCTAGATTCTACAATTCTGAAATAATTTTCAATAAAAATAACAGATTTTTAAAAAAACCCCACAAAAATAAATGTAATAAATAATAAATAAATGACCTGACTAAAAATTGCACTGGATTGTTCAAAATAAATAGATATGTTTACATGTTTGTGGTAATTTGCAATTACTTAGACTAGATTTTTTGTCATTTTACTCTTAGATTGGTAACTGAACTCCAGGATTTAATGTTCTTAAAAGTCTAATTTCTTAGACTTTAAGTCTTTCATGGGTTTAAGGATAAAAGAAGATAATTGTCTAATATGACTCGTGATGGGTGAAGGTCTGATGCCCTTTTTTGTAATAGAATTTTACACAAAATATTAATATAATCTATGAATCTCAGTAGGTGTTTATAAGTACCACATTTAAGACAATTTCCAGCAGCAAAACAAAATCCAAGAACTGGGGTTTTAACCCACCAAGTCTGGGTTTAAGTAATCCAGATAAAGCCACAACAGATGCCCAATGAAGAGTTACCAGGAGCTTCTTCTCATCTGATATTTTCAAAATGGGTTCCAGCGATCCCTGTTTGCCTTCTGCAAGAACCTGATCCCTTACTGGAACATCACCATTTAGCACCCTGTCCTCATCCTGCTTGTCCTTGTCCTGCTGGTGATTGTGCTGCTGTGACAGCCTCAGAGTTTTGACTGAATCCACTCTTTTCTGCTTGGCCCGGCTCAGAATCTCTTTTTGATTCCTTTGATGTGATCACAGAGTCACGTCTGCCCTAGTCTTTACCAAAGCAATTAGATTATTTGTTTCCAAATTAAACTGGCTACATTTAATGAATTCATTATATTTAAGCAATTTTAATAGCCCAAACTGATGTAATTCCACACTCAAGATACCTCTGTTTCAGCTGCCTTCATGGCAACAAACCATATGTAGGAAGCCACTAATTCTCCACAGCTATAAAATCTCCATTATATCAGAAAGAAGCTTCCACAAGTATGTTTATATTTAAAATACTGGAAATTGTAATTTTTGTCTCCTTTTGGCGTGAAAAAGACATACAGGTTATCTACAGTGAGTTATGTATTCAGTTTGAAAATGCCCCTGATCTCCAAGTCATGTCTTAAAAGTGCAGCTGTAATGAAAAGCAGAAAAATGCATAACAAAGTTATTTGAGAGGGCTACCAAATACATATTCATGTATATATATACAGACACACATATATATACAGAGTATAAACAGAAGCACTTGCAATAGTAGAAATGAGGTTTTACAACCTCTCAAAAAATGCTCACAGTCAAACAAACCTGGAAACTGAGATGCATGAGAGTTTATTGCCTTCCGGAATCTAGCTGTTCCACTCACGTGTGTTTTAGTCCACAGAAGAGAAGGAAAATTTTTCTTCCAATGTAGCAATTTTTCAAGTGAGTTAGTCAGTGAATTAAAGCACCAGTACACAAAGCAAAAAAAAAAAAAAAAAGACTTTTGGAAAAGTTTATGGAACTCTGTAGGTTTTTTTCTTTACATAAATTATTGCCAAACAACTAGGAGTAACAGATTCACTCCTAGTTTGAAAAATCCATTGATAGGTAATACCCAGTGATCTGGTATCAAGTCATCAAGTTAAATACTGAATTTTTAAAGGCCATGTAAATTAAATCAAAACTGGGAACAGGAATCAATAGAACAGACTCTGTTATGAGGTACACACTGAAATCTGATACCTCACCAAACTCACTTTCCAAGAAATAAAGGTTACCAAGATGTACTACGTGTACTGCCTGCTTCTGGGATCAGCATTAGTCACTTACACAGTGAATTTTGATTTTTCTCCAAGAGCTCATAGATGCTCCCAGATGTTCCTCTTAATTTATGATTCAGGCACAGAGACCCCCTCCCACACACTTTTGTTTCTTTGCTCTCCTGTACCATGGAAACATGATATTATTGGATTTTGAGGGTTACATATGACTACAAAGCTTGCTTTGAATTTCTCTAGAGGTTACTGGGGCTTATGAGACACTGTAAAAGGCTTAAATTTTTCTTTTGTAAGATTATGGTTTTAAAATGTAGATAGTGTCAATCTCATCTGACTAGGTTTTTTGTTCAGGAGGTGACTGTGTTATTTTTATCCTAAACCATCTGTTAGATGGAAGTAACAAAAATTTTAACTCTATCTAAAATTTATTTTGAAATAATTCATTTATATCAGGCACACTTAAGCCTTTCAATCCACGTTTTGATTCCACTTGTAGCTTTTCACTGTAGGAATTCTTTTCAGATCTATATGATTGATCACCCTATCATAACCCTGCTTCAATAAGCAGCTGCCTGACAGACACCATATGTTGTTTAACCTAGATCTGGTAGTGTGTTGTTTAAAATCCTCTCTTGCTGCTTGTTTACTCATTTTTTGTCATGTCTTTCATTAGGTGATTTAGTTATAAATGGGTCACAGCATTATCTCCTTTCCACAGTAATTTTGTAACCATGTCACACCTTCTTTCACTCCTTGCGTCTTTTCTGTTTCTGTCTGGGTTACCCCAGTGAATGCCTTTATCCTGAGCACCTCTACAAATGCCATCAGTGACCACTCATATACTAACAGTTTATTTTATTCTCCTAGTAGCATACTAACTGACAGAATTTTCTGCCAGCTAATACAGGGCCTCGTAATTTTTTTCTGTATTAAGGATTTTGGAAGGGGAAGGAGGATTTTACTGTAACTCATTTTGCCACATAAAGTTGTGCCTTTCCCCACTCCTCAATTCTATTACCTATTCTATTACCTATTCAAATGCAGAAACTTTTCTGCATTTGACTTTAGGGGATTGCCTCTTCACCACTCTGTGGATAATCCTTTGCAAAGTTTTTTCTGCTCTTATGCAAATGTCATAATGAGAGGAAAAAAAAAAACTTTGAACTATAACCATTAAAAAGGCACATCCAAATAACACATTTACTCTAAAGATCTTAAATTGTTTTACAAGGAGGATGCAGGCCTAGACACTGCAGTGATGTCATGGCTTATCGCCTGGGGAAGACTCAGCAAGAACCACTCCGAAAGGGCTCAGGGAAAGTGGAAAATGAACCAAAAGTCTCTGGTGAGTCCAACCACAGGCCCATGGGATTCAAGGTACCAGCAGAGCTGTGCTTATGCATAAGATGCACCAAATGAATATAACTCTTCCCAGAGATAATTAAAAAACCCCCACACAGTTCAAAGAAATTATGTTTTCTTTTTAATACGTGGTTTCTGAGGATGGTATCAAACTGCTTCTTGCCTTCAGGAAAGTAATCTAAAATAAAGGAAATAACCTCAGGGGATTTTTTTCCAGAATCATAATCTGCATCCCTGTTTCAAAGCAAAAATGCTTTTAGGCAGTGGTCAGTACATATGGAAATCTATGAGGATGTTAATGCCCATGTTCTTCTTCTGTTTTGCACCAGTCAACAATATCTTGACAAAGACAGAATTATAGATATGCCAAGATAATCATCTCAGCTCTGTGATTCTCATTGCAGTTCCCTTTTGTTCTAAAATATTCTATTTTTGCCATTCATTTTCACAAAGATTTCCTATATTATCATGTAGCAGTTTGTGTCATTGCAGTATATTCGTTGTCTTTCTTCTGTATTCACATTTTGCCTTCTGTCCTCAGATCCAAGGGCTGAGTAGCTGGAGAAGCTGACAGAATTCATAATGGCAGACAGAACATGAGACTGATATTAATGGAAATTCTTATTCCTCTCTGTGTCCAGATATATACTTTAAAAAGGCTATATGTTCCCTCAGTAGGAAACCTCAGGAAGAAGGGAAAATATAAACATGGAGATTTAGGTGTAGGAGCAGAGAAGGAGAGAAGCATATAAAGGAATGCAATATAAACCCAAGTCAAATTCTAAAAAAAGGCTTCTGTTTTACAGTGAAAAGAAAGTTGTACTTTATTCCAGCGCAGTCATTGTGGTGAGTGAAAGTGAGAGTATAATGTGCAATAATTTTAAATTATCATGAAAATTACCCAACAGCATCTCCACGCTTCAGTATCTTGGCTGTCACAAACCAGTGAGAGGAATCATGATGTCTGCTTTTTTTTACACCTAGTGTTGTGGGGGTTCTGCTTAACCTATCATTTACCAATGAATATGTATCTGATTTTATTCCTAAAGCTTTGAGAAGTGAAAATTATAACCTGTGTATTAAATTTAACTGAATGTAATATATAACAGTATATCAAATTTAATTGGTGTACTATTCCATACAAGAAGTGACAAGATACTTCTTCAGCTGTGGAAAAGATAAAGTGTGATTGATGGCAGAAATTAATAATTGAGGAATGTAATTCACAGCAATAGATACAATCTACAGAGCAGTTTTCAAAATGGTTAAGCAAGGCTAATAAGTGGGAAAAGTTTGGCACAGCTCCTGTTTGAGAAGCACAAGGTTTTGAGAAAATAAACAAGTTTGAAGCCTTTTAAAGGTAAAGAGAGCCAAGCTTAACATCTTTTTACACAGAACACGTTCTCTGTGTGTACAAGCAAAATGACAGAGTGCTGAGGACTGAGTGCCTCAGCTCCAGGGCAGAGCACCCACTTTGCAGCCCACTCCACCAGTGCAGCAAAGGGGGATGCAAAACCAAGTTTTTAAACAGAGGTTTGTCAACTGAAGAATCCTGTTTTAAAGTCAGATTCCTGCCTGCCTGCACCACTTGAAAAGAAATGAGTCTTTGTGTTTCCTGCTCGGTTTTTATGGCAGAGTCCTGTGCCAAAGGCACATGTTAAAACACCTGATCCTGATCCTTGCTGCAACCAGCCTCTCCCTTTGTTCTGGGAACAGAGGGCCATGTCCCCTCTTCCTCATATGTGCCCAAGATCAAAAACTCCCATATTTACCCAGGTGGGGCCAAACCTGGGAAGGGAGGGAGGGGAGCAAAGGAGGAGACTGGGACAGAGGTGCTGGGTAGCCACAGCAGCATAAATTGTTGAAGGATGGTTCTTGTGATGCTTAAATACAGTCTACTCATCACCAGTCCCTTTTCTTTACACCTGGCTTGATGAACTTGAACAAAAACATAAGTGAAAAATAGCTATAAAGAAGCTAAAAATGTGATTATATCAAGTTACTTAGAAGTTTTCTGAATTGTTCTTTGGGCTGTATAAGAATTCAGATTTTAACTCTTTTACCCACATGAGTCAGGGAAAATCACAGCTCTGCCCTCTTTTGCTTTCCCCAGCTGTGGGAGACCTTCATGCTTTCTCTCCTGTGCAATGAATGATCGAAGAGTGTCCACACTAAGGACTGGCCAAGGAGCTCAGAAGGGCAGCCACTCCCAGGCAGCCTTTCCTTCCTCCCATGCTAATGACTCCTAGGCACTGTTTTACATTTATATGATCAATAAAGCCCTTCCCATTGACAGCCAGAGTAGTAATGGGTTGTGCTGGATTCAGTGTGCAGTGACTGTTTCCAGATGTGATGACACACAGGACATTCACCTTAGAATTTACCTATTGTGCATCAGTGTCACAGCCGTGTGATTTACATTATTGCCATGGAGCTGATCAATGTCACAGCTGTGTGATTTACATTATTGCCATGGAGCTGATCCCGTGACCTCTGCTCCCTCCACATGCACGTGCTGGGGCTCCTGCTACCCTCAGCCTGGTAAGCTGTGATGAGCTGCTGACAAGGTCCACACAGTCCTCCAGAGACCAGGCTGTGCAACCCTCTTCCAGCATCACCTCCTTGTGTCAGTCTTCCAAGATGAGAGGCATTAGAAACAAAAATGTTAAGATCTGCTGAATGAGCAAGACAAAGGTATACCCTGTACCAGGCCCAAATTCAGCAGAGCATCACTTTACAGGACAAATCTTTTTGATGTTGCCAGCCAAGCCAAAAACTTGAAGGCAAGTGCTTGCCCCAGTGCCTGGAGCCAGAGGAGTGGTTTTTCCATCTTTCAGGAAGTACGTAGTTTGTGTTGGCATTGAATAAGGCTTTTTTAAGTGAACGTATTAGAGAAATCACTCAAGAACAGCTTGTCCTTTATAAACATCATAATGACTGAACATTTTCAACTGAGTGTGAATAAAATTTGAGACACAGGTGCAGGGATTAGTAACTAAATTTTTGTTTTGAATTCAACATCAAGTGGATTATTTTTTTCCTAATGATCACTGTCACTGTTTAATATGCCACTGCAAATTAGACAAAATACAATTATTATCTGGATTGCAATTTTATTATTGAAATAAATACATAATTGATGTCTTCCTGGGCTTTTTTGTTTTAGAAAAAGAAAATATTATTAAACTTACAGTGAAGAAAGCAGCCAAAGTGCTAAGTCTGAGGGCACTGCTTGCTGCACCACACACAGCCAGGATGCAGCCACAGCTGCCCTGTGCCCAGCAAGGAGAATTTTAACTCTGGGCCCAGACTCCTGACTCTACACCAAGTGGTGTTAACAGGTGCTATGTACTGGCAGTTAAAGCCTGCTCTCTTTCAGTTTGTTTGGACAACCCTAAATGAGTGACCCTTGAGATGTCTGCTCTTTGCCATTGAAGGTTCTGGTCTGAAACCTTTTCAGTGCACATGGGAGGAGATAATGCTGCCTTCCAGGAGAAGAGTTAATAAAGCAACACTAAAACCACATTTTCAGATAAGATGTAGACCACAAACGGAAAGGGAATTCTGCCACTTGAGATGGAGTATTCTCTCCCTCAACATATTTCCCCCTTGCTTTGCCCTCTCTGTCCTTCTTGCTTCTCTTGCTTCTCTGTGGTGCTCACCTCTTATTTTAGTTTCATCTTCTTCCTTTCTGTTATAACTTTTCACTCACAGAAAGCAAGTCCTTTTACAATC
>VXAX01004329.1:973872-998709 GCA_013399835.1 Leptocoma aspasia
ATATATTCATATTATCATATATAATAATATTATATTCATATTATAATGACACCTGGATTCACCACAGGCAGAGGCAGAAACTCTTTCTGAAACAATTGGCATTACTGGAAAATATAGGCAAATATTTACATAAAAAGACACTTCTTCAGGTGACCCGCACCTGTAGCAAACATACTTCTGAAAAAAAAATTGAAGACTTATAAATACACCTGACACATTTATTGCAAACTGCAGCAGCATGTTGAGTGATATTCACATGTGTAGTTGGATCAAGGGCTGTTCCTACTACCCTCTGTTTAGGGAAGGGCTCTCAGTCATTCCTGTACCATTCCCAAGACAGAATACATACTTCAATAACAATGAAACACCAGTTATGTTGAACCTGCAAATTTCCAAGGATAATACATAATTTTAGCTCAAGACAATGGAGAAATTATGTGGATATTTTTCTGGTTTTCAGCATTCTTTTTATTTAAGCCAAGGATGTATAATAGAGCTGAAATAGCACATTTCAAGTGTTGCATCCTTACAATAGGTCACAGAAATAAAAAAAATATATTTGGTCTTTACAGTGCCTATCAACCAAAGTAGCTGCACTGTAAATATGTTATTGGAAAGTCAGAAAATGGCCTATGAGAGGCCCTCTGCTTTCCTTTTTGTCCCATCTCCTGTAAGATGATCTTTTAGCTGTGCTCAGACACTGAGTGTCACAATGTCTGTAGCAGCCAGACAGTCCAACACCTGCAGTGAGATTAATCATTTGAGTTCATGATTAATCATTTGAGTTCATTAACGCATTCACTCCTTCTTGATAGTGTTACTCATTTGCACAGCCCCTGCATGTACCCAGGTTCTGGCACTACAAAGAAAAACCTCTCTCTTGAGGAAATGAGTCTCATCTGATTTATGTTCTAAAGGAGGACTTGAGAGCTAGGAAGCAGTCTCAGGCTTTGCAATGACATNGGGGCTCCTGCTACCCTCAGCCTGGTAAGCTGTGATGAGCTGCTGACAAGGTCCACACAGTCCTCCAGAGACCAGGCTGTGCAACCCTCTTCCAGCATCACCTCCTTGTGTCAGTCTTCCAAGATGAGAGGCATTAGAAACAAAAATGTTAAGATCTGCTGAATGAGCAAGACAAAAGGTATACCCTGTACCAGGCCCAAATTCAGCAGAGCATCACTTTACAGGACAAATCTTTTTGATGTTGCCAGCCAAGCCAAAAACTTGAAGGCAAGTGCTTGCCCCAGTGCCTGGAGCCAGAGGAGTGGTTTTTCCATCTTTCAGGAAGTACGTAGTTTGTGTTGGCATTGAATAAGGCTTTTTTAAGTGAACGTATTAGAGAAATCACTCAAGAACAGCTTGTCCTTTATAAACATCATAATGACTGAACATTTTCAACTGAGTGTGAATAAAATTTGAGACACAGGTGCAGGGATTAGTAACTAAATTTTTGTTTTGAATTCAACATCAAGTGGATTATTTTTTTCCTAATGATCACTGTCACTGTTTAATATGCCACTGCAAATTAGACAAAATACAATTATTATCTGGATTGCAATTTTATTATTGAAATAAATACATAATTGATGTCTTCCTGGGCTTTTTTGTTTTAGAAAAAGAAAATATTATTAAACTTACAGTGAAGAAAGCAGCCAAAGTGCTAAGTCTGAGGGCACTGCTTGCTGCACCACACACAGCCAGGATGCAGCCACAGCTGCCCTGTGCCCAGCAAGGAGAATTTTAACTCTGGGCCCAGACTCCTGACTCTACACCAAGTGGTGTTAACAGGTGCTATGTACTGGCAGTTAAAGCCTGCTCTCTTTCAGTTTGTTTGGACAACCCTAAATGAGTGACCCTTGAGATGTCTGCTCTTTGCCATTGAAGGTTCTGGTCTGAAACCTTTTCAGTGCACATGGGAGGAGATAATGCTGCCTTCCAGGAGAAGAGTTAATAAAGCAACACTAAAACCACATTTTCAGATAAGATGTAGACCACAAACGGAAAGGGAATTCTGCCACTTGAGATGGAGTATTCTCTCCCTCAACATATTTCCCCCTTGCTTTGCCCTCTCTGTCCTTCTTGCTTCTCTTGCTTCTCTGTGGTGCTCACCTCTTATTTTAGTTTCATCTTCTTCCTTTCTGTTATAACTTTTCACTCACAGAAAGCAAGTCCTTTTACAATCACATCTTACAATCACACATCTAGCCTGAGGTACTGGTGTTCATTCTCAGACACTTACCAGTGCTTGTTGCTGTTCATGTTAAGCTTGTGGTACCTACCCACACAACTGCTGCTGCAGCTCCTCAGGGAGTGATCTTGCCTGGTTTTCACCTATTTTAAATTTTCTCTGTGTCCTATAAAGGGTTTTCCCCTATCAGTTTGAGCACTTCCTAAACTTCTCTTGGAGAAGGCCCAATTCCAACACCTCTATTGTGGGCACTCCAGGAGTCATCCCACTGAAACCAGTGAGGCCTTTTGATTAGGCCTTTCTGAATGATTATTCAGAAAGCTCGTCTTACCAAGGCAACTTTATCTGTTCTTCTGCACTTGAAAGTTTATTTTGACTGTCATGTGTTGGCTTGTTTAGATTTAGCAAATCTGTTCTGGAGAGTTCATTTAATTTTCTAGGTTTAATTTAGTATAAATATTTTGCAGATACCCTGTCCCTACCAAAGGCTGTGTTTCACAGAATGGTTGTGACTGGATTATCTTCCTTTACTACAAGGCTGGCTCTCCTTTTGCAAAGCACCTCTGTAAGGATTATCTTGCTTTTGAGCCTTAGGGACCAGCTTCTCTTTCCAAGAGAGGAGCAAGTTAACACTGTAAAAATGTTCTGAGGTTCATACCCAGTTCTGCATAGTTTCACTTTCAGGTATGAAGAAATCCCACATTGACAAGCAAAATTAGATAATCACTGTTTTATCTGATCACACACATAAAAGCCAGAGTTTCATGCTGCTCATTGAAGAGAATAATTTGGTACTCATACAATATATAATAATATATATTCATATTATCATATATAATAATATTATATTCATATTATAATGACACCTGGATTCACCACAGGCAGAGGCAGAAACTCTTTCTGAAACAATTGGCATTACTGGAAAATATAGGCAAATATTTACATAAAAAGACACTTCTTCAGGTGACCCGCACCTGTAGCAAACATACTTCTGAAAAAAAAATTGAAGACTTATAAATACACCTGACACATTTATTGCAAACTGCAGCAGCATGTTGAGTGATATTCACATGTGTAGTTGGATCAAGGGCTGTTCCTACTACCCTCTGTTTAGGGAAGGGCTCTCAGTCATTCCTGTACCATTCCCAAGACAGAATACATACTTCAATAACAATGAAACACCAGTTATGTTGAACCTGCAAATTTCCAAGGATAATACATAATTTTAGCTCAAGACAATGGAGAAATTATGTGGATATTTTTCTGGTTTTCAGCATTCTTTTTATTTAAGCCAAGGATGTATAATAGAGCTGAAATAGCACATTTCAAGTGTTGCATCCTTACAATAGGTCACAGAAATAAAAAAAATATATTTGGTCTTTACAGTGCCTATCAACCAAAGTAGCTGCACTGTAAATATGTTATTGGAAAGTCAGAAAATGGCCTATGAGAGGCCCTCTGCTTTCCTTTTTGTCCCATCTCCTGTAAGATGATCTTTTAGCTGTGCTCAGACACTGAGTGTCACAATGTCTGTAGCAGCCAGACAGTCCAACACCTGCAGTGAGATTAATCATTTGAGTTCATGATTAATCATTTGAGTTCATTAACGCATTCACTCCTTCTTGATAGTGTTACTCATTTGCACAGCCCCTGCATGTACCCAGGTTCTGGCACTACAAAGAAAAACCTCTCTCTTGAGGAAATGAGTCTCATCTGATTTATGTTCTAAAGGAGGACTTGAGAGCTAGGAAGCAGTCTCAGGCTTTGCAATGACATTTTCAGAGTTAACTTACATTAGCTGGATCTTTGCTGGCTCAGCAACATGGTCAAACGATGTTAGGTACCTCAACTTCTGCAGGTGTCGTCTGGCTGTCACCATCTGTCATCTACAAGAGGTGACCGGGTTATAGAGAAGGAGAAGAGAGAGAACCCGAAGAGCTTCCCCATTGGAAGAACTGCATGGAGCCAGATGAGGAGGATAAGATGCCAAACAACTCATCTAAGTCAGGCCATCGTCCTGCCCCTGCTGTGCAGGGGTGCTTTGATCATCTTTCCATTGCTGGGTCTTTCCATTGAGCCTTGTGACAGAAAGATGAAGGTGGAAGTATTTGTTAAATCACCTCAGGTATAAAGGTACAGAGCGTTACAGAGCAGCTTAGTTTGGAAAGGACCTCTACATCCAGTCCAACACCCTGCACAGTTCAAAGTTACACCAAGGGCCTGGCCACCCTGTGTTCTGAATACCCAGCAGCTCCACAGACTCTCAGGCAAGCATTCAAAGGTGATTTGGATTTTTTTCTCATACATCCATCAGAATTTCCTGTTGCAGCATAAGACCATTGTGCAGCTCTGAGCAGAACCTGGCTCCTTCTCCTTAGAGCCCCTCATCAATGAGGTACCACATTCCCCCACTGCCACCCTCAGCCTTCACTTCTCCAGGATGGACAATCCCAGAACACCATCCCTCCTCACACGTCATGTGCCCAAACTCCCCAAAAGTCTCAGAGACCATCTGCTGGACTTGTTTGACTTCCTCATCCCTCCCTTGCACAGGAGAGCCCAAAAATTATCCAGACTGAGATACTGTTAAAAAAAATAAACTGGATGATGGAAACCTGCGCTGATACTGACATCTGAGACCTGTGTTGGTTTGCAGAAGACGTAAATGAGACTTCAGATGTTAAGGTGTTTATTCAAACCAGTCCCCTAAAACTTGTGAAGTTCTTCCATCCCTAAATAATAAGAATACTTTCAAGATGTTTCTGTTTTCCTCCATCTGTTCTTATTTCCTTGGGAATTTGTTTTACTGAGAGAAAATGATGGTCTTTTTTTTGCTTTCTGTGAGCAACACTGACACATTGCTATGGAAACTGTAAGTTTAAAATTTTATGTTATAACTTCAAGAAAAGCATGCAGGTACAGCCAAGCCCATTCAAATTTACTTGCATATGTTTTTCTTTAATTTATTGTTGTTTTTGGTTAACTGTGGTTTTCACCTGTACTAATACTGTTTTGCAGAAGTTGGTCTGTTGGCACATAATTCATCAAAATGAAATGTGATTTTTCTCCAGCATGGTAACTGCTCACCGGCTTTCATAGAAATTGATTTATCAGCTTCAGTTTTGCACATGGGCCTGGATGTGTGTGTACCTGGTTCAGGCTTGCTGGAGATTGGGCACAAATGATTTTGACAGTCTCAGGTTTTGGTTGTCCCATCTGAAATAATAAATTAACTCAGAAGATTCTGAAAGTCCTGCCCACCAGGCAACCTAATTGTTATGAAACTACCTGAAAGGAAGACAGATGGGGATTGGTCTCTTCTTCCAGGTAACCAGTGACAGGGCAAGAGGAAATCACCCCAAGTAGTACCAGGCATGGTTTAGATTGGATATTAGGAAAAGATTCCTCACTGAAAGGATGGTCAGATATTGGAACAGGCTGCCCAGGGAAGTGGTAGAGTTACTGTGCTTTGAAGTGTTCAAAACCATGTAGATGTAGAGTCATAGAATGATAGATATGTTATCCTGGGGACGTGGTTCAGGGGTGAACCTGTCAGTGCTGGGTTAGTGGTTGGACTCGATGATCTTACAGGTCTTTTCCTGAATGATTCTATGGTTGAGTGCCCATGACTGGTGGTTAATGACACTGGACAAAGAGCACCTGGGCACTCACCCTACTGACCAGTCACATGGAAATTATGAAATGAAGTGCTGTGTGTATTCACAGTAGGAACAACCTAATACATATTAAATGCTTTTTCTCACCAAAATCAAGTAAGCTTTTTAACAAAATACACTCAGTTTCTCTGGCTTGTACACAATAAACCACGAGACAGATCACAGAGACCTCACCTGTGGGAACAGCTCCTGCAGTTACATCTCAAAGCATGTGGTTACCCTTAACTCGTCTGATGTACATGTGCTCAATTAGATTTTTTTTTCAAAATATTGAGTGCTTGTTAACACTGAATTTAAATCTCTCCACTGTTACAGTGTCAGCTGCCACAGAGTTATCAAACATCAGTTTTCCTAACTACCTTAAAAAACATAATCTGCCTTCAAGGACACTCGATGCCAAACGTTGTTATCTAGTCAGCAAGCATTTTGAATTGTATATTAATGTGTTGCAGGGGTAATTATGATCATTACACCATTAGCAAATCTTAGCCTTCTCTCACATGTGCATTTCTGCTGTGCAGAACACTTGTGCTCATTACACAAACCTCCTGAGCTGTTATCAAGGGCTCCTGCTGACACCATCACCCCTTACTTTTTTTCCAGGTGAGAGCAGCAGTTGCTTTGCCCTCCTCAGGGAGATTGCAAGTTTGGCTGGTCTTATGCCAGGAGAGAAGGAAAAAGCAAAGGGGGAAAGGTCTGCTCCCTAGGAGATGCAGGTGAGGAGGTGGAGGCATTTGTCTTCTGCTGAGGAGAAGCATTACTGTGGAAAGTCCTGACTCCTTTTAAAGTATATGCATTCTCCATTTATTTATACATAATTCATACTGCTCGGCTGAAGAAATCTGGGAGTGACTATCCATTATGTAAACCATTTCTCAAAAATACCATTTGTTATCTGAAAAGTAAAGAAAGACTGGTGGCAGCAGCTGTGAAATAGAATCTGTGTTGCAATTAATTATTTAGACTTAAAACAAATCTCCAGGGTGGAAGAGGACGTTTGTCTTGCTTTAAATCTTGTTGTCATCCATGAGTGTAGTTTAAGGGGAGAAGCAAGCTGAAGGCGAGAAGTGATCGAATGCAAGTAATTTGTTTCCTTTTTAATAAACATCATAATCCAATCCAGAAAATGGCACTAATTCAATCCACCCTGAAACAAACTGGAGAAACAAAGCAACACATTGTGTCAGGGCAGAACAGTAGAGTGAGGTTCTACTCCCTGTAATAAGATAAATGTTATTCACAGAAGTTGTAAAATTGTGATTGCTCATTTTCTTGCATTTCTAGCTGCTACATATTGTTGATTTAGAAAGGGCCACAATGGCAAGAACCCAGCTAACATCAGTCTTAAACCCTTGCACTAGAAAAAGTTACTGTGCATGTAGAAGTCTGCCCAATGGGAGGCACATGATAATATTTAAAAAAACAGGAATTAATCATGCAAAAAAATTGATTCATCTGTAGCATACACTCAATTAAATGTGAAAATTACCCCAAAGACATTTTAAATATTAAAAAGAAACTTTTATGTTAATATTAGGGGAAATATATGACTTTGCTATTCATTATAGCCTATGTGCTCGTGAGGTTACATGGACAATATAGAGAGGTCTGGGTTTTCTTTGCACTCCAGACTACCCAAAAAGGCAATACCTGTTAAGCATCATTCTTTTCAACAAGGAGTCCCCAGAACACCAGCTTGTGCATTGTAACTCATAATGAACACACAAGAGCCCCCAGCTTGCTGACAAATACAGTCATCAGATCAGAGGTCTGCAAGCTCTGAATTCCAAAAGGGCTTGTGGGTTCTAAGAGCAGCTGGGAGAAAGTGGATCTCAATCAGAAAATTGCTCTTAAAATTCAGGTTAGTTTAAAAATTTAGACTGAAAAATACACGGTTCAGATGAACTACATAGAGTTTGGAGTCTATCAGTCAGAATTACTATTTTTTTGCAAAATGTTTTTTGCCTCTCCTGTAGCATGTAGACTGCAATAAAGTGTGCACTAGTGGCCTTCAATTCATTCCAAAACCCACTTAGTTATACAGCTCTTGCTTACTTAAAATTATTTTTATTTTTAAATTCAAAATGATTAATTGTGTGTAGACGTTGAAGCTGAAAATGTATTTGTCACCCTCACTATTCCAGACATGTACTTCTGTACTAGTACATTAAAAGTTCCCACAAACCTTGCCTAAAGACTGAGATCTACAAACTTTATTTGTCAAATTTGCAGCCTTACTTTAAAACAAAAGTTCTTTAATTTTGAAGTGCCAAAAATGTTCCCGTTTGTTTTAAGAATGACTTTGTCTTTGTTGCTGTTCTCAGCCATACCAATAAAGGGGAATGAGGGAAAGTGATGACTTGTCAGTACTGAACAAAATGTTGCCAGAAAAACAGAAGGTCTGTGCTCTAAGTTTGAATACCTCTTTTCAAATGGAAAATAAAAAGTCAGGGAGATATAGGCAAATTGTTGCATATCTACTATATCTAAATTGCAACCTATCTACTCCCACAATCAGTCCTTATGACATAAATGTTCCTAGTGATTTCAGTGACTTTCTTTTGAAGCTGTAAGATATTACATATTTAGAGAAAGTACGCAGAACAGTTTTCAAGTAAATGATTTCTCGGCCTAAAATCTAATCTATTTTCACCCCAGACATTCAAACCACAAAATTTTCTGTATAAAAAAGAAACACGTATAATCTCATTCCAGTTCTTCTGCGGTTCACAAGAGCATGTTTTAGGACTAGTACTAATTGTAGTAGAATTGACAGCAATAGCAACACAAAATATGTTGGTCACTTCAGATCTTTTTGAGGAAGTCCATTTGTATGTCAGAAACCCAGCAGTTACCCAGCCACAAGCTGTGTTTATGTTATCAAGTACTTGCTGTCATTGTAGAAATTGATGTAATTTCAGTGCAGAAAAATGATTATTTGTCTACTAATAATGCAGATGAGTAGTCTCAAGCTTGAGATCTAATAATACATCTCCCTTGTTAAAACCAGGGACTCCAGTTGCAGGATAAGCTTTATAATGTGAATTTACAGCACATGCAAATTAAAATTCAAGTTTTATAGAGAGGTCATATCTTTCATTAGATCAGCCTCTGTAGGTGGAAAAAAAATACCACAGGCTTTTGCATATAAATTCTTTTTTTTTTGCATCCAAAACAGTTTGGAATGTTAAAATGTAAATTCAGACTGAGAACAACAGCTCTGAATTTAATTAAAACTGTTAATCAGTCCAATCAGATGAAATAAAATGTTATTGGTATCTATAAAGTAAAAGAAGAGGTGAAAGGCTGGTTTTCTGTGGAGAATAAAAGGGTCACACCATTTATTACTTAGTTACAGAACACTGAAAAGTTAGTGAGAGAAAGTAATACTAATATTTCAAGAAATCATTAAGTTTCTAAGGTACATGGCTTCACTACTCAGTAGAATTAGGAACTCCTAGAACTGAAAGGTCAAAGGAGACGAGTCTTTATAAAGGTGATACTGGTAATGAATATTTCCATCCTTGGATTTTTGTCTGTATGTCCCCCACTTACGCTGATGCTCAGTTACTTGAATTGTGATACAACACCAGAAATCAAAGCTCTTGGAATGCAGAAAAATGCCACTCTCTAGCATAGGTTAGTATTGTGTTTTCCTGGAAAGAATAGCCATGCTGTGGTTATTTGTTGCCTTTGTTTCTGGCTTTGGAAAGGACTGCAGGCTCCCCACAAAGGCAGGGTGTGAAAACCTGGCCAGGGAAACAAACTTCCTCTTGTGCCTATTCCCACCTCCTCTCCCCTGGTATCTATTTTGTTTACAAAATAAACCCTAAACTTTAGAGGTGCTTAGGGTGCAAATCTCCTCTATTGATGCTAATCTGTTGTCTATTAAACTTCAGAGTTTATTAAAGTTCAGAGGTCCCAGAGATCCAGCACCAGGATGAGTCTTGCACACAGCACTGTCCCATGCAGCCCTAGGGATGGGAACTGGGATAGCCCCAGCAGCTGAAAGGGGCTCAGCTGAGATGACTGGGGAGAGAGAGGTGGTTAGGAATGTCCTAAAACACTCCTTTCCTGTAGTCTAGATCCAGCTGACCTAGTCAGCTCCTCCTTGCCTCTCACAGCCACACCTGAGTACATTTTTCGGCACAAAGGCTGCCTTCTGCTCTTTCTGCAATACAATTAAATAGACCTAGCTGTTATTCATAATTCCTTTGAAATTCCTGATGCACTGTCTAGCTGATTCCTAGATTATTATGGATCCTAGAGTTCCCTGAGTTCATGGGTCTACATGACATCTGACAGGGGATGTGCACTATTCATAAAACTTCTATTTGTGCTTCCTCGACTGATGCTGTGCATGGACATATGGGAGAGAGAAAAAGAATCTGGTTTTGGTTTTAATCTGAGTCTCTCAATTGAGTTTTTCTAGTTATCATCATAGTTCTTTTATCTTTAAATCACAAGCATTTTGTACGATCCTGGTAGCTTTTCCTCTTTCACTTATATTCTGCCATTTTATCAGTATGTAACTTTCTAAAAAGAGCTGAGGATGTGAATGGAAAATATTTTTCCATGTCTAGGATTTCCCTAAGCTTTCTGCATAGAATACGACATTTCTCTCTCAAGTAAGTTTGCAAAATAACTCCATGTTGCCATAGCTCCGTGAAATATATAATTTTCTAATTTTATAATACTGAAGGTAACTTAGATGTGGAAGAGCTGAAGATATTTTAGGAACAGCTGAGATCAGCATAATGCTCCACTCCAATCTTCTTTATCTTACAGGCCACAGGATCACAGTCACAAGCATCTTTATCAAGCTCCAAACCCTTCAGGAGAGACATCTATCCTTGATTAAAGGTTCTGAGGGGTAGAGTCCAGTATGCACCTAGTAAATTTTCCCAATTTCAATGTGTTCAATGTGTTCCCAATTTCCCAATGTGTTCACCCTCACTGCTAAAAATATTTCACATTGCTAATGGCATATTATTGAATTTTCATTTAATGCTACTAATCATTGTATTACAGTATACACTCAGAAGTTGTTGTGAGTTTTACTTTTTTTTTTTTTTTATTGATGATTGCTGTTTTTCTAGTCAGTCTTGGATCAATTAATGGCATTCCCTGAAATATCCTTCACTGTCTCTCTGCAATTGTATTGACCAATGTTATATTAAAGTACATTTAGACAAAAAGTTTAAAACCCTTTCATGTAATGCAATTAGAGAGAGCACTCTCTTACACCCATCAGATGAAACCCATTGCACAAAATCCCTCACACAGTATGGGTTTCAGCTGAAAATACTCAGATTTTGCTGTCTCTTGTGAAGTCCAAGGTTTATCACCTGAGGCAGATATTTGGAGTTTTATTGCAAACACAAAGCTAAAATGTGTCCGCTGTCAAGAAGAAGGAGAAAGCTTCTGACCATAATCACAAGGTGGGAATAGTTTCTCTGAAGTCAGTGATGATTAGGACCAAAAAAATTAGCTCTGACTCTTACCTAGCATCTTTTTTTAACACATTACAGTCCAGCTTCTGCCATTCTTGTTAGCATTAAATAACCCTGTTCACAGTTAAATGCTGTAGAAAAATTATCTAATAAAATGTATTTGTTTCTGTGCTAACGGTCAGAAGAAGAAGGGTTTGGGTATGGAGAAGTACCCAAATAACAATATCAGAGTTATGGCAGATCTCTGTGTTGTTCCAATTCTCTGCTGAAAGGCCAAAGTAACTATTTGAAGTGCTCAGATGGCAAGTAAGCTTTTACCAGCCTTTCTATTCTAGCCACTGATTAGAGCTATAAAACCTTTGATAAATTTCATGGAATGGGATATTAGCCTCATTTGACTTTCTGATTTCAATTTTTATAGGTTGCTGCTGTTTTAAAAAGTAGCCATTATATTTATTGCTGGAAATAAATAGGAGCCTGTAGTTGCCTTCCCACCTTGGTAGCTAGATTACTAGCTAAATATAATTTTAATTTAAAGGTAAATGATACAGTATACATTGCTCCATGTCAGGCAGCATGGAGCTGATCCTGCTTGCAATTCCAGTTGTCAGTTTGGTCCTGAAGATACAGACTGCTGAGCAAACAGTAACCACAGCCTCTTAGTCCTACTACTACTGCAGCAGTGTTAGGAAGCAGAGGGCATATTTGCATAGGAAAATAAGCATTTTTTTTGAATGGTTTCTTCAATTACAGTTGCTGCTGAGAACTAAATTAATTTAAATGCAAGAGTAAAACAGGAATTTGAAATATTTTCTATCTTAAATAGCATGCCACATTTTAAAGTGTAGAGTCTAGCTCCTAAATGTTATAGCTCTTGGTTTTTTGTAATTCAGAATCAGGGAGGCAAAAATGGTCATTCAACTGACCTTCTACACAAAACACAACATTGAATGCCACTGATAATTTCTACAGCAAAGACATCTTTATGCAATTCCTAGAACATGTTTTGAAAGGAATTGAATCAAGCAGGAGATTCAATTTATGGTGAGTTTACTACCTCCATTAGCAAGTATTTGACTGGTTAATTGGGCATGAAGAGAAAAATATTGCACTTTGCATTTTCGGTGCTTTAGCGTTTGACCATTGGATTGAAATCAGATTTACAGGAAGTTTTTTAACATTTGCTTTATAAACAGCAAAATGGAACCCTCATATGTATGATGAAGATGCTGAATCCTACTAGATTGCAGCAGTGTAGCATCCCTTAGTTGAGAGGATATTTTAATTTGCTTTTCATGTGACTTGCTTTAGCTTCCTTTTCCTTTGAAGGTTCCTCTCTCTGGCAGACTCCAGACTTTACCTCAGTTTGCTCTTTGGGCAAGGCTACAAAATTGTTTCGAGGTCTGGGCTTGAGTCTTCAAAGAACTATTCCATAGAAATCAAGGAAATGTCCTTTTTTTTTTTTTTTGTTATTCATAGCATTTTTTGTAACTTTTATTCCCCAACATCTCACTGGAAGAACATATTGAGGTTTTTTGCCATTAACCTTAAGGTCTTTTCAGAATTGCCTCTTGAGCACAGTTTCGAAGTCTGAACTTGCCCTTCTCAATTTCAATGTTTGTGACCTCTCTAAAAGCATGATGCCCTACAAGTAAATCTACTCTGGTAATTTTTGGAGTCTGTTTTTTTTGTTTTATTTTTTTTCTTTTTCCATTATGTATTTATGCTTCACATACTAAGAGGCACAGAGAGTGCTGTTTGACCTAGGATGTTCAATGGTCCTTAGCACTTCTCTCAGGCCAAGTTAAATGTTTGTCTGTTCAAAACCCACACCTCAATAGAACAAATAAACATCAAGGGCTCTTTGTTCCTAAGTCCTCTTTATTGTCCCTTTGTCCAGGGAAGGGCCTTTCTTCCTTTCTTTCTTAAGTGTCACTTAAGGGACACTTTCTTAAGTGTCCTGTTGAAAACATATTAATGATTCCACCATGATTTTGTTTGACCTTTTATTGAATCTTTTCTCTGTTGAGCCAACAACTTCTAACACTCCCTTGGGTGGATGTTCAGCAAAGGCTTAAGGACATAATGTTAAAGCTGACAACTCCTGATTCTCTTTCAGCAACATTTTGAGATAACAATTAGAAAATCCTATCAGTAAAATGTTCTAAACAAGACTCCAGTATGCCATTAAGCATTGTTTTTTAAATAAATGCAACATTGGTGAGATCCAGAGTTTCCTAAAGTGCTGAACTAGCCTTGGAGGTGGACGTAGGGAGGAAGTAAGGACTTAACCTACTTCCTCTAAAAAAGATCTTCAGTTCCCTGTGAAGTCAATGGAAAGCATAGCCAGGATATCTCTGAATGTCAGGAGCAGCAGTATTAGTTTCCCTAAAATTAATCATTGTTCCCTTCCACTGGCTGTCCAAGAACTGGTAGAAATCAGTAGGAATTATAAAGACCTACAACCCAGTACTTCCTATCCCTCTCCTGTGCAATAAATTCATGGGGGGCAAAGCTTTGAAAAGTTAGCAGCACTGACACCAGTTGCCCCCCAGTCTCCATGACCACACAGCTTATACAAAGGTGAACACTAATGCAGGTGGCATGGGAAGGGCTTCAGCCAGCCCCAGGGCTGTACCCAAACCACCACAGTAAATACAGTAATGTGCTTATTCCCTCTCCTGAGTCTCTATTTATTTACTTATGAGAACAGAAAAGGACTCTCATTTGGGAAAGGGCAGGGGAAATAAATAAATTCAATCTGAAGTGCTATCAGTATTTTTACAGCTGTATACTCTATAAAACTACAACTTTTTTCATATAAATGTAAGAAGGAATCTAGCCGGTTTTATAGAATTTTGTTCTGTTAAAAACTGAAACTATTTGACCATATAAACCTAAAAAGAAAGCCATTTGTGACATTGATTCTTGTCCTACAAGTTAGGTTATTTGTTCCTTAGGGAAAAAGGCAGATGTCTTTTCCCAATATAGTTTGGAATACCATTATCAGTACATTTGGAATCATGGGGTTTTTGTTTCCACCCCTTGTAAGTGTGCAAGTGAAAAATCCATCTGGATAGAGAAAATTCATAAACTCATGCATAAACTTATAAAACAGAAACAGATTTGCTTACATGATGGAATTTGGCAGCTTTGACATTCTTTCCTAAAGCACTATAAAATGGCAATAAGACAACAGGGTGATGAATCAGAAATAGGATAGTGACCCATACATTGATTCTGTCCTGTGATACTGGTGATACTCAAATATTTCAGGCTTCAGTGCTGTGAATTGCCATACTGCCTAAATACTGCTATTGACATGAAAAAATCACTGAACAGCTTAATACTGCATAGGAGAAGGGGAAAATTTAAAATATTTTTGTGTCCAACTAGGATGTTATTTTACTCTCATAAAGATCTGGTATCGCAAAAGTTTTAGAAACTATTGATATGACACTTCTTTACTCTTCACCATTGTTGCTTCTGTAGGATCAAGAACATGTCTTTTAGGGATGGAGGGAGTTCAGGAAGTCTCTAGTCCAACCTCCTAGTCAAAGTTGCATCAGCTGTGAGGTTGGCTCAGGCTGCTTAGAACTTTGTTCAGTTTGAGCTTGAAAATCTCCGGAGATGGAGACTGCACCATCTCCCCTGTAGTCTGTCCCCCTGCTCCACTATCCTCACAGAGCAAAAGGTTTTTACTTTTACTCAGCCTGAATCTCTCTCTCTTTACCTTAATCCCACTGTCTATCATTCTCCTGTGAAGCACCACTGTGAAGAGCCTGCCCCTGTCTTCTCTTCACTGAAGGTAGAGGCAGGCTGCTGTCCAGTCCCCTGCAGTTGTCTCTTCTGGGGTCTGAAGAAGCCCAAGCCCCTCAGTCTCTTCTCCCAGGGCTTCATCCCCACTGCCATATTGATGCTCTCCTGCTGAATATGCTGCAGATTAGGGATGACTTGCTCTGGGAGGCCAAAGCTGGATGCAGTGTGGTCTAACAAGTGCTGAGTAGAGGTGGATGATCGCTTTAATCCCCTGATTCTGATTAGTTTCATGCATCCCAGGAGCTGTTGGCACCTTTGCTGCCAGGGCTAGCCCATGCTCAGCTTGCTGCTCACCAGGACCCCTGAGGTCTCCACAGCAGAGGTGCTCCCACCAGCCAGTGTCCCCCTTCACAGGGGCAGCACTTTGCCTCTCTCTCTACTGAATTTCAGCAGGAATATTGTCTCATTCCATCTGCAAACACAAATAGCCCTTCTTCACAATAGTTTGGTCAGTCCATTTTCAGTCTCAGTCACAGATCACTGATGATTCCCCATCTCCATTCTGCTTGGGCTCTGTGAAATGGCCAACTTTTCCTAGGGGTAAACTTTTTGCCTCTGTAATTTATGTACTTCTGGGACCTGATTTATTTAAGTAAACCTCAGTACAGCTGTCTCAGAAAACGCAAGGAGCATATAGGTGCAGGTGAGTAGCACTTCTGCTGAGCAGAAAGTTATTTCCCAGATAAGAAGTTTGATGTTTTAAAGGCTGTGCTGTGGAGCGTGGGATTAGTCACTTGCCAAGATAATAGTTCTGACTCTCCATGGTGCTACTCCAGCTGCACTCCTTCCTGTGCATACCCATTGTAACAGCTCTTAAAACTGAAGTCATACAGCAGTGAATCAGGCCTGGAAAGTTTAAGAAAATAAAAAATGGAGGTGTGGTGGGAGGTTAATTTCCCTCCTACAATAATCCGCAACAAGCGAAAGCAACAAAACTAACTTTTTTTTTTTTAACTGAAAGAAATGTAATCTAACTCTCAATTTGCCACACAAACCAGAAGTGTTAAGGTTCAACAGCTGCTTGTAAAAAGTCCCTAATTTGTAGAGTAGAATGCTTTCTTCTAACTTGTTTTCAATGACAATTATCACTGATGAACTATATAAAGAGGGAAAATAAGAAAAGAAAAATAGGGAAAATAATATTCAGTGAAAGCACATACTTCAAAGCACCCAGAATTAAAAAAAATTAAACCAACATCTTGCCATATGTCTGTACAATAGAGAAGAATTAATCTTGTTTTTTATAAGTTGATCTGACACCATTATTATTCAAGGATCTGGAATACAGTTCTAAGAGTTTCACTTCTATGGTTTTAAAAATCAGATCTCATCTATTTCTTTTCAAATAAGTAAGCAGTTGATTGGAGGATTCTTACTAGTGCTGAAGAAAAAGACAAAACATATTTTAAACAAGTTCTTAGCTTTCTTTCTTTTGCTTATTATTTTTATTTCTTAACCCTGATTTTTATGATAAATACATGACTATGTGACAGCAAACAACTGACATTAAAGTTAGAAGTTTCTAGTAAACTATTTGTGCTAATCCATAGGGTCTACTGAAGAGCTTCTCTTGGGTTTCTAAATACATTGAAGGAAGATCGTGATCAGAAGGCTTAGCCTTTTAGTTCAGAAGAAATGGGCTTATATGTTAGCAGATCCATTTGATATTATTTAGGGAGTAATAAGCTCTCTACACTTCCAGAACTTTATGCTTAATAATACTCTAGAACAGTACTAATTTCTATGCTGCATTGGCAAGTTATCCCATCTTAGCAACAAGAAATGCAGTATAAAACTGATGAAAAAAGCTGCATAATAGTTTGATTTCTGCATAATTGAGTTTCCCAAATCTGCCCTCAGATGTTAAAGCACAGCTCTGTCTAATTTGCAAGAGCAAGACAGAGACACACACATATCTGAACAAAAATCAGCACATACTGTTTAATTCCTTCACAAATCTGCTTAGTACATTGACATCATTATTCTATTACTCTATTATTACTCTTTGGTGGGGCAATTTCCCTGACACAACTTTCCCCTAAAGGGTTTAGCTTTCCTGATATAAAAAGGAGTCCAGACTCAATATGTAATTTTTTTAGTTCTGTGTTTTGCAAGAGAAAATGGGATTGTGGCAGCAATACCAATAGGAAGAATGAACTGTCTGTGATCTGCCTTCCAGCAGTAAAGCAAACCTGCTCCTTTACCTCAATGATTAGCAGTCAGATTTATCATTGTTGTGTTTAATGTTATTCAAGAATAGATCCCCAGAGTGCTTTATGGACACAAATTGAAGGAGGTCACTGCCCCAGGGAATTTTCATTTAAAATGAAAATGGAAAATAGGAGAAGTGCTATCTGCAAGCAGAGTCACGCTGATCAGGATTTTGGGGAGGAGGAGGCAGAGAAAGGGAATGCAAAGGGGTTTAAGGAGGGAATTAGCTTAGGGAAAAATAATAACAGAGGGTGGAAACAACCCCCATGACATCAGGGCAGAGTTCCCTTACCAGTGCTCAGGAGTACCCAAAACTTGCTAATGTCTGATTCCTTGCCTCACCAGCTGGGCTCTCTCACCAGTTATTCTGCATCTTCTGATCATTTTCTAGAGTTCTGTCATTCAAGGCACATCACCTAAACCAACCCCCTCAGAACAGGTATGGAAAAGAAGACTCAAAAAGATCAGGAATGTACCATAAAGGCAAGGACAGCTAAGCACACCATCAGGGAAAGCCTTTCAGAGTTTAGGTGAAAAAACAGAAGTGTAGCTTCCTATTCATCACAAATCTGGATTTCAAAAGCCCAAACAAGTTGGACTAAGCACATTTAATGCTTTTTCTGCCAGGCATGAGGTACCCTATGAAAGGAACATCCTCTACAAAGTGAGCAAATTCAGCAGATCAGACTGTACCCCTCACCAACACAAACATTTCTAAAAGCTCAATCAGTTCCTCCATAGGATTGCTAGGGTACTATTCTGAAAGCCCAGAATGTAGCCATTCCAAAGCATACTTAAGAATTTCCCTCTGGTTCATGCACATAGGTTTATTTACAGAATAAACATTTCTGTGAGAGAATATGAATAGCAAGTCCTAGATCTTATATTACAATAAATTTTACATATTACTTGAAAGATGTAAATTAACTTGTCAGTGTCTGATCATGTCTATTAGAAGGAAGCTGCAGCTGCTTGTAGCCTGCAACATTGTCAATACAAATATGTCACTGGTAACGATAATATGGGATGAAATATTTTTTTGACAATCATCAGAATGAATAAAGGCATTGCATAGCCACACTGTATCATAAGTTTTTTTTTTTTAATTGATATCCACACAAATGATATTTTAACAAGAGTTAGTTTAGTTTTAAAACCATTTGTTGGAAACAAAGTATGATTCAGACTGTACTAGTGCCACTAAAAATGACTTCTGGAATGGAGACTTCTGCCTGTAATTAGAATGAGGGAAAACCAGTGCATGAAAGGTGCTGAATAGTGCTGCTCTCTCATCTCATGCTTCTCATTAACCTTGACCCTCAGAGAACATCCCAAACAGCAACTCATTGGCTACTTACTTTTGTTAAAAGAAAATTTAAAATGGAATTATGGATCAGGAATTACATTCTCCCCTTCCCAAGTTAGCTGAGCAGGTAGAGTGGAACCAGGTATAGTTCCACACACTTCTAAAATCCTCTCCCACCATCAGATACAGCCTTGGTGTCAGTGCAATGCTGTAACCAGATTAATGTCAAGACCACATGCATCAGCTTTGCTACCAACTGTTTAATCAATTTACTTCATACAAACTGACTGATTGAGGCTACTTTAGAAACCTTTTTCATACTCATTTCCCTCCTCTTTGGTGAATAAAGATGTCTCCTCCTCAAGCATCATCCGTCAGCTCCCTTTGTTTTGTGCTTTGTGGATGCTTAATAAGCTCATCTCAGACAGCCTGGGAGAATTCAGAAGTTGCTGTGACACTGAGCTCCTTCGACTGTACTCCTGGAGGAACAGCCTTGGAAATGAAGATGGGGATGTTACTGTGGAGACAAGGGGAGTCAGAGCTCCCTCATGTGCCACTCACAGAGTGACATTTCTGGATCTCTATAACATAATAATTTGGGGTTTAGTGGTGAACATGGCGATGTTAATGGTTGGACTTCACCATTTTAGAGATCTTTTCCAACTTCATGATCCTCTGATTGTGTGTCAGAGGAGTTCCTTGGTCTGTCTGCACGTCTGCAGGGTGAAAGAGTAGCCCTCAAGGACTGAGATGCAGAGAGAGGTTCAAGTAACTGTAGTTTGATTGCATATACACCCAAATAAATGTTTTCCCTTGGCTCATAGCACAACATTTCTGATCCCAGAGAGCACCCTGAAACGTGGAATAGAAAGTTGAGTTCCAATGAAAGACATGACAGAAGTTATGAGAAGTTATGGTTTAGGAAAATATGAGTTTACAAAATTAAACTACATCTATTACAGGCTACAGGCTTCCCTCAGTCCTTCCATTTTCTCTTGTATTTGGTATTTTTATGCTGCATGTTTTTACAGTGACTGATCTGTGCTTAAAGAGCTGAGTTTGATTTACCTCAGGCATTTAAAAAACTAATCTACTCCATTTTTTCTTCATACTATGAACTGTGATTCTTGAAAAATTTGTAATGGAACCCAAAGTATATTAAGAAATGCTTAAATCAGAGAACTGTTAACAGTTTTTATTGGAAGCGGTTACCCAGGTAAAGAGGTTGAATATTTGTAACTGCAGCCAGGAATTACAGCTGGTTCTCAGTCTCACATTGAAAACTTAAGATGCTTCCTGAAATTACACGTAATTGTAAATTTCCTGGTGAATAAAATTGCTTCAGGGTAATGGAGGGTTGCATGGAGACCGTTGCCCACAAAGGAAATTTTGCGTTATCAATTAGCATATCTATTATTTGTATAATCTGTGTAATCACAGAGCACACTGCAGTCCTAAGGAAGAGGAATGTTATCTTCTGGGTCCTTCTTTATTGTTTTGGTAGATCAGTGTGGGAACAGTGTAGAAGGGAATAGAGAATGATCTATACTTACATCTACACTGAGAATTTCCCATCCTTTCTGTGGCAGGAGGACATATTGAGTTAAGGTTCTGATACTGGTGTTGTGCTAACATTTTTGTGTCTCTTCTTCAGAGACATTCAGAGACCCAGGTTTCATCACCCATTTATCTCCAGTTACGTTCAGTTCACCTTACCAAACATCTGAGCAAAATTTTCCAAGTCAAATTTTTCTGTGTGATAGAAAGAACTGGGACAGACAGCACTGAGCAGCCAGGAAAAAAAAAAAAAAAAAAACAAGGAAAATTTTTCAAGTGATCTGAAATGAGCCTTCGAGCAGCTGGGCAATGTTTTCAAAAAGATGCTGTGATTGCTTATAGAGTCTGGAAATGAGCAGGGCAGTAACAACAAGCTGCATCTTGCTCAAGTGTCAAATGAAACAGCAAAGCAAATCACAATGTCAGGGGTGAGCTGAAACTCAGTAAAGTACAATTAAAAGAGAAAATCAGCCATAAAGGCAGCAAAACCAGGCAAAAAGACGTGACAGAATGCACACAGAAGTTTTTGTGGAAGGGCACCACTTTCTGTAGAGTTTGTCACCTTGGCTTTTGCACTGTGAGCCGGAAGCCTGATCCACCTGCAGGAGGATTTGGGTTAGAGATGTTCTTATCAAACATTCATCAAAGGCTTTGGGAAATAGGGGCATTGGCTATACTTCCTTGGATAAAGCAGGGAGCTGGCAGATTCAGTGAGGCAACCGGGCAAAGGTGAGAGCTGCAACATGACCAAAATTAACAGGACCTGCCTGGTCACACACAGGGAATAGGGAAGCAGAGAATAGGGTGTTTTCTTCTTTATGCTAAAAAGCCACAAAACTGCCAGCAGGGCCATTTGAGTGTTGTCAGCTGTTTATGGTCATCCAGTGGATAATAAAAGCAAGACCTGAAAGAAGAAAATGCTAAAAGAATTGAAGCTTGGGGCTCTGTTTCTATTCCCTGGCTGATAAAATTGCCAACTGGCAGGTGGTAACCCACAGCAACCAGGAAAATTTATTGAAGATACAAGTTAATAATTACAGTGGTACACTGTGCCTGTAGCTCTGGGACAGACTGATATGCTTTCTTTCTGTCCCTTTCTGTCTCTTTCAAGACAGACTATAGAAATCCACATCCTGCAGTTACATCCAGGGCCTTATTCACCCAGACACTCAGCAAATGAAGCAGATCCCTGACTCAGATTGAGGGCTCTGCCTTGCCCTCCACCATGTCAAACTTGAGACTGTGCAGGGAATGAGTTGCATTTCTATCTTTGAAGATTTCTGTCCCTCATATGAATATTTTTCAGTTCAAGATGGACGACCTTATTTTCATGTAAGATGTGCTTCTTAATAACATAAATTTCTGTGCTGCTATTAGGATCATCACATCCCTAAATCTCTTTCCAGCTTTTTAGGCTCTGAAACTACCACTTTTCACAATGTGTTTCAAAATAGAGATATTTTTCAGTCTATCACTTAACTTGATTAATGCCTCATTTTTCTCTGACAGCACAATGTGTGTTGTCATTATGATTTTCATGATCTACTTAGGAACTTAAAGCAGTTGGGTTTTTTTTGGTTTTTTTCTGCTCTCACAAGTACTCTTCTTTGCAAAAGCCCAGATGAATTAGGCCTAAATTAGGAGCTCAGTCACTACCAGAGATTGATGCAGGCCACCTCAAACCTAAACTGACCCTTCAAAGTACCTTGATCTATGGAGGGAACCTAAAGAGATCAGCCTGAGTGTGTAGGTGTATCAGTTATGTGTAAAGAGGTAAGTGGGAAGGACCAAAATCTTTCTCTTCTCCTTGTAATATCTTAATTCTTTGCTCTTGTTCATAATGACAGTTAATTTACTTTGCCTTTAATGACAGTTAATTCCATTTGACTTCTTTTTATAAAATATACCCCAAATAGCACACTGTTCAACATGCAGATTTGGAAATCTAATACCAGGTGTTCACTCTGAAATTATGGTTTGCATTGCCTGCTCCTATAAGGCAAAATCTTGCAATATGTTTAATTTAATGCATTTGTACTAGCACAGAATTAGCAAGAGGTGGAAAATATCTAACTTACAAGTAAGTATGTACAGAACAAATTTGCAAAGCTGGAATGTTATTTGATGACTTTTGGCTTACATGTGTAAAATATCCAGTTTTTAGTTTTTACTTAACTTTACTCTTTGTTACTCTTTGTAACTCTTGTTTAACTGTATCTCATTGCTTTTTGACAAATAAATAACCAAAAAATAAGGTAACAACATATTTGTTTTTAGAAGCTCTGTAACACGTGTAATGAGCACATTCTTGACCAATGGTAAATGCTTTGACTTTGATTCTAATCCTGACCCCTCACTAGTGCTTGACAAAGTCAGTCCTAGCTCTGCTCTCTTTCTTCTCGCTGCTCTGATCTTTGTTTGATGTTAAAAATTGCCTGAGTTACGTCTGGGTTTTCTGAGCACTGAGGAATCAGGGTGGCATAACGGGCTCATTTCCAAACAGGCAGCGAGGTGAGTCACTCTCCAGTCACTGCAGAGCACAACCAGCCTTGTCTGGAGGGGACAAATAGCAGAAGCAGGAGAAGTGCAGCTTCCCTACAGACCAGCACCAGGAGAAACCTCCTTTAGTTGTATCAATTCAGTAAATATCTCCTTGATTTTGGTTTATCTTTTCTTATGAACCTTTACAGTTCCTCACACAATTGATCTAAAATAGGTTTTGTTAGGAATCAGGAAAATTTCCTTTTTTCCTCCATTTTGCTTGTCCCACACCATCAATCCTCTTTCATGCTGCCAGCAAACCTGGTAACACTTCACTGATATACTGAGAAATAAATTTACATGTTCTGTTCTTGGAGGACAGGAAGAAAAGAAAGCAGGAATCCAGAGTTCATGACAAAATGAACAGAATGAAATAGAAAACAATTCCCCCTTCTCCCCTAGGAAAATCCTATGAACCAGATCATGTCCCTTCAAAGGAGTATTCTACTTTCCTGATAAATTTATTTTATCCCAAATAATTGGCCAATGTGACATAGTAAATTATCAAAATGGGAAAAGAAATTTCTACAGTCAGTGAATGAAGTCAAACCACCTTGAAGACAAGGTGCCAAAGAGTGTATGTTTTGCTCTACATCACACACATGATCTGACTTTTCCTATTTATTGGGGTGAGGAAAAAAAGTCCATAACCTTCCATTGTTGAAAAAAAATATTATCCTGGAATGGAGACACTCCAGAAGATAAGGGATGCCTGGGGTTCTCATTATTTCCTTGTGCTCCTTTGCCAACATGATCAGCTTGTTCCTGCTTTTGCATAAATAACTTCTGAAGTATAAGTAACTTCTGAATCAGGGATTCTGCATCTCCCTGGCTCCTCAACTGCAGCTGAGCCAGTTGCAGGTGCATCTGCTCTGTGGGCTAATGGAGAAGGAGACAACCACAGCAGTCACACACCCTGTGTGCAGCCTTAGGTGCTGGCCCGCTCTAACATGTAGCCCAAAAATGGAGCTGGGAAAGAAACACATTAATATGCCCTGATATTAGAGAAAAGAAGAGATGTGTGTCATTACAAGTTCATTCACTCTAAAGAGGGATGAACAGTGAAATCTTCAAACTTAGACGAGGTACAAAGCTCTTCTGAGTAGTAAGATTTGTCCTTATAACAAGTTTAGAAGGACCTCACCAAAGTGAGTGAGTGAATGAGTGAGTGAGTAAAAAAAGTTGCAGCTGAACTTCAGTCTAGATTAAAGTAAATTGCTTAGAGAAAAGTAATCAAAATTATGACAGTTTTAAATTGGGAATGACAGTTTAGCAAAAATATTATGATATCATTACTGGCATCTCTCTGAAACCCTGGAGTCATAGTGCAGCAGAAGATAAATGCCCTGAAAATGTTGGGTATCACCAAAAATGGTACTGAGATGAAGTCTTGGTGTAATTACAGCATGAGTAATACACGTACTTTTGGTTATCCTACCACAAGTTGGACTAGTGATGATAAACCAAGCACGTAGGAGAGCAAGCAAAATGGTCAAAGCAATGTAGAATCAACCACAAGGAACCACTAAAAAGCCTGGGATTTCCAGTTTCAGACGAAAAGGATGAAGCACATATTGCTGAGATTTACAAAACTGAAAGAGTTTGATTTGCCAATCAATTGATAGAGTGATTGATATACCAACTCTCTGAGAAGTATTGTAAGGGAACACCAATTAAAGTTGGTTGGATGTCAACTTGAAGCACATATTGTGCTAAAAGTGTTGTTTACACAGTAGATAAGGAACGTCTGGAGCATGTTGCAAGACAAGGCTTGGTGACAGACGGCATCAACAGCTCCTAGAGGGATTAGGCAAACTCACAGTCTAATGCTTAAGGGAATAAATAAAGATGTACCCTTTTAACTTTCCTAATCCTGACTGCTGGGAGAAGCATGGAAGGCTTGGTCTGTCAGTAAAGGGCAGGCTCTGATAGTCTCCTTACACAGTATCACCCAATGCCATTTTTGGAGATAGAGTACTGGAGTATCTGGAATTTCTACCTATTGCTGTGGTCTGTGCAGTGACAAAGGACTCTTAGCAATAATATCAGAAGGCTAAATATGATTTATTAACATGACTCCATAAT